>JBBBDQ010001505.1:1565000-1670000 GCA_037127315.1 Ascarosepion bandense
GATTGCATAACTGCTAGCGAAACGTCTCGATAAAGCTGTTGATCTCGAACTGAGACTGTAAATCGAAACGACTGCAGGCGGTCGTGGTTCTAAAATATAATAATATAGATTTAAAATATAGAATATGAAAAATATCATTTCCAGCGGAATTATACAACTTATTGTCTCGTTTTTTTAACAGTAATATATCTATATATAATAGCCTCGGATTAATGCTATAACATTACGGTGAAAATGTAACTCTAAATTTTGGTGGGCTTAGGCATGAAAGGATTACTTATTTTAATAGAGTTTCGGCATTCCTTAGACCTTACAGCATTATCAGGTCGAAATACCTAGATGCTGTACTGGATGCTAAGAATAATTTTTTTTTAAATAGTGGGTCTAATATTGATGGGTGGGAGAACAAAGGGCACGAATTGTGTGTACATGATGTCTTTATAATGTTGGTTTACGTAGAGACTAAAGAATACTAAAGAAACTTAAAAACATTTCAGTTCCAATGATGTAAATTTAAATCAAAATTAGATATTTTTCTAATATATGTAAATATCGTATTAACTCCACAAGAATTGATACAAATTCTTAAAGCTGTAAAACCAAAAAAATAACATCTTTGAATGTACAAAATTTATTTACTTAGTTTACCGTCCATGAAACGATTGACATCATTATCCGTGATGTATGCAATCATAATACTCTCCCACCCATCAATATTAAACCCACTATTTAAAAACAATTATTCTTAGCATCCAGTACGTTGATGCTCTCGGCCGAAAACTGCCGGAAGTTCAGAGGATGTGAGTAGATTATCGTGGTGTAAGAACCACGATTTGTTCTACCAAAATACATCTCTTCTCGTCTACTGAGCGACGTAAAGACCACAGGGTCTCTTTGTAGACTTACCGATCGATTCTATGGTAAGAACTCACTGCGGAAGATGTCTTTAATATCGAAGAACGGATAAGTTACGTTACTTTTCAGCCAAAATCTGGTATACATATATGAGAAAACATATCTAAAATACACTAAAGTTTACATCGTTAGAACAGAGGGCATGAATTGTGTGTACAAGATGTCTTTATGAGGTTACTGTATGCATAGACAAAGCAACTGTTATAAAATATTTTTTAATTATTGATTAGTTTTTACACTCTATCAAACTTCTATAGGTTATTTAAAATTCAGAAAATATTTTTAGATTATAAGAATTATTTTTCGATAATTATTTTACTCATACAAATCTTACTAATTAACACATAGATGGATGGAGAAGTGGTGGATTCATACAATTCCCAAGTGTATTTTGTGCATAAGTGACTATAATGAACCCGCTGGGAATTGAAAATCAGAAAGTTTGTTCGTATTTTGAGCCATTATATATTGCACCATCGGAGGATTTTCTGGACTGAAGTCAACAGAAAAACAGGATGAGTGTTCTCCTGATGGAATCAATAGCAACATTTCCGGGAGCAAGATGAATCTTCAAGTTGGAGGCGATCAGCTGACCTTGAGATGGATGGGCATGGTAAAGTCTTCTTACCTAAGACACGCTATTCATGATTGAGTACTTTCAGCACACATATATGAAGAGAGTTGGTCAGGTGCTCATCGAAGCAGCAATCCTAAAATCACACCTATTGAAAATGATGATGTGGAGGTGCTGCGTAACTTAAGCCGTACTGCAGAGTATCCTATTGAAACCAAAATGTCGTTGTGAAGTAGAAATCACCGTCGACGTCTTTGTAGCGCTTTATTACCAACAAATGGCTATTTTGTTATATTTGGGAAAACGGAACAGCACAGTCAGATAAATGCAACAGTTAAGATGAAGTTAACACTTTAGATAGATATTGGAAGAAGATAGCAATTTCAATTTAGTAAAATCAACTCAACTCAACTCAACTCACCTGTCATTGGGCAGCTTAGTAAGAAATGACACTCACCTGTAAAAAAAGAATACATAAATTAATTTTAAAATGAATTATTAGAAACAGTAAGAGGCAGTAAGAGATATTAAACAGAGTAATATAAAAATGGCGTGCAAGAGGCTAAAGGGTTCCTAGCTCAACCTACTTTCCAAAATCTGTCCGAACAACAAAATATCAGTCAGTTAAGTGCCATATGTGATACACGCTTGGGCAATCATGTCTAGAAAGACACATGACTGACCGGGTAGAAGATTATCCCGCAGTAAGTTGCCATGACAACCTGCAGTTGACTAGTTCCCAACCAAGGCTATAGAACCCAATCTATCCTGTAATTTAATCCATATCTGAAATGAAGAGACGGATTAATAGCTTTTCTAAGGGTATTTGCGCGTAGTGAATGCAACGAATTCAATTGGAATTCGAACTCGGCCCCCCGATTTCCCGTTCCAAGCCGATATCCACTGCACCACAACGCACATCCAACAGATTCCGGGAAAATATTTTTACCGAATGAAACAAACATAGTGTGGTCTGATGAAATGAGCTAATTCATCTCATAGAAATGAATTATAATTTATAAACAATCTAAATGATGTGTTCAGTTTTACTTTATGAATATCATATTGCTCAGGATACCATCCATTGAGCTCTCTATACAGATATAACACTTAATATTTTATAATAAGTTGATCTCGTTGGATCATTCTCACCGTTTACGGACTTGACAAAAAAAAAAGGAAAGAGAGAAGAATTAAAAGAAAAAAACCGACTCTCTAAACTTAAAATTAAGATTAAACATACAACTTTATACAAAAAACTGATAAAACGCTAATTCGCATTTACTTCCCAAAAACTACAAATTTAGATTTCTTGAAATAACTTCGCCTAAATACAATTATACTCCAAACTTGAATAAAAGGAAAAAGAAGTAAAGAAGAGGAAGGGAGAAAAAGAAAGAAAAAGGAGAAAGAGAGAAAAAAGGAAAAAGGGAGAAAGGGGAAAAGAAGGAGAAGAGAAAGAAAAAGAAGGAAGAAAGAGGAGAAGAGGGGCATATGTATGTGTATATATATATATATATATATATATATATATATATATTTTACCCGAAAAAATCTAAATTGGAAAGAAAAAACACCCCACCCCTATCACGTCTATGAAAACCTAGACACAGGATCAAAGTAAATGCATGAATTAGGTCCACTAACAGCAGACATTAGCCAATTAAATGATAGCCGACCATAAAAATGACCACTCAACAGTGCCCTCTTAGAAATCCTAACCAAAAGATATACCCAACCGATAAAAAGATAAAACATACATTCCAACAGATAATACCATTAATCAACAATTTCACACTTACACACCAAATTCCTCAAAAGTCTAACGATCAAAACGAGACATTCATTTAATTACCAATAACCTCAAACCAACCACCAGGACAACAACGAACCAAATATAAACAGAGAATGATTCCAAACCTTTATTTCCTCTGAGGAAGTGTTTAAATCCAAACACTGAAACAAACATATAATTGTAGGGAAGAGGACATATATAGGAGAAATTATGTCAGTCAGTTAAGTGCCATGCGCGATACACGCTTTGGGCGATCATGTCTCGAAAGAGACATGACTGACTGGGCAGAAGATTATCCCGCAGTAGGTTGCTTTCTGCGGTAGACTGGTTGCCGACCAAGGCTATAGAACCCAATCTGTCCTATTATTTAACCCATAACTGGAGGGAAGAGACAGATTAATACCTTTCCCAAGGGTATTTGCGCGTAAGTGAATGCAAGGAATTCAACTGGAATTCGAACTCGGTTCCCCGATTTCTTGTTCCGAGCCGATATCCACTGCGCCACAACGCACATCCGAGAAATTATGTACATGTTCTAAAACATAAGCAAAGTTAATACTCACCTACTAACCACTGGCCTCTAGCTCTCTCTCCCCTCCCCTGTATAAGCTTCCCTTTCTCTCCGCCCATGTACCTGTCATTGCACCTGCTTTCTCAGTTTTCTATTGTTCCTTTCTAACTAGCTTGTACTCCTCACTCTTTTCTAATTAATCTTTCTACACTTATGTAACCCCCTGCACATCAGTGGCGTTTCTGCCTTGCTCGGGGTGAAATGATTAAAAAAAAAAAAAAAAAAAAAAAAAAAAATATATATATATATATATATATATATATATATATATATTTTTTGTAAAAGTAGACACTGAGCCCAACACCAAGCAACGACTAAGTATTGAAAACTGCTAGTCACCATACATTATTGATTTATTTACACACGCTTCACGAACACACGCACACACACACACACACGCACACACACACACGCTTGCACACACACACACACAAATTTTTTGAGAAAAAATGCATTTTGAATCGAAATAAATATAGCTTTATCATACTCAAAAGTCACTTTAAATTTCAGATCAAAATTAAAAAATGCTTTCTATTTTTTCTTTCTTTTTTTTAAAAAACATGCTGGGTTACAAAGGAAACTAAAACAATAATCTTGTAGCAATAATGGATACATCAACATCGGAAAATATTAGTCTAGACTGTAGCTCAATGGACTGACACTTTCCCGTTCATATTAAAAGAAGAAACCCTCTATTTCCAAAACATATAACCTATATTTTCAAATTTAAAAGTTGAACTTCATTCTGATGAGCTAAATTACACACATAAAATCTAAATTCTTCTGTTGTCCCCATCCATATTAACTCTTTAAATAACAAGCGTATTGTTTTCTACATTCAATTGTAAATTATTTTCACGATTGCCTGAAGACGATATAAAATCTCGAAACATAAAAATTTCCGTGTCACAATGTACATTAAATCAATTTTAAATAAAAAAAAATAATTGTAATTATATTATGCTCTACGACATATATGTATTTAGCATTTTCTTTTTAAATTTAAATGACGGAGAATTCGGAATTCCAAAATTGTTGGTTCTCTTCACCTGGATATATATATGTGTATATAATGTTTTACGCACGAGTTTAATACACTTCAGCAATCTCCGAGTGCTTATTATATCATACTGGCCTTTTGTTAAGAAATTAATTTTCTTTTAGAAGTAAAATAAAATTAATTCTTGATAATGGCTAAAGGCATAGCCAAAAGCGCTAGAAAGTACAAAATATTTCGACATTTCTTATATAATTTCTGTTCTGAAAAGAATAAACTATATGGTCACATGAAAAATTATATAAAAAAAAAACTTAATGATAATACCTTGTCTGTCATTTTTAATGAAACCTGTATAAAGAGAGATTGTTGCCTAAATACACAATATCTAAACTTATTTTTAAATGGAAGTTTGTCTGTGTGTGTATATGTGTATGGGTGTCCGTTACCTATAGACTGCGAAACGGCTGAACCGATTTTCTTGAAAATTTACACAGTTGTACTATAAGCGTCTGCGAGTGTTCTTAGCTAGGTTTTGTGTCGACGTACCATCGATAAATATCGAAAATCGATCATCGAAAAAATTGAGTTATAGGAGGAGTGGTCCGATTTTAATCAAATTTGACACACTCATAGACAAAGGCATAAGCAAAGATATTCAGATGTTTCAAGGTTGCAGTTCTTACAATAGTGCAGAAAATCGATAATATATATCTATAAAAGGCAAGATGTTTGTGTGTGTATCTGTTTATCTGCCTGTATGCCTGTATTCTTTTCAGCCATTTTATTTTAGTCTTTGCTTCGGGTTTGGTTCTAAGTAGGTATAATTGTATTTCTTAATCTCAGCCATGATACGATTTACTCAGAGGACATATTTAGCCTTCAAAATTCAGTTTACGACAAAAAAAAAACTTATTTGATATCGACACCAGGAAATCAAAATTTGACTTACATCCATTCATTTTTCTTTCAGTCTAGGTTTCGCTTTAACTGAAAACAACTATTGCTTTTTAGTCTTTCAGGTGAACGTCCAAAGAGTCTGAGCTCCAGGACCATGGATTAGTTTTAAAGCTTTCATTACACCCGAAAAACGCCTGGCTATACTGCTAGTATATATATATATATATATATATATATATATATATATATAATATAATATAATATAATAACAAGACCGACTCTGTAAGTATCTAAATCCTAAAACTATACGAAAATAAACTTTAAGGACAACAAATAACAGACAGATTCTAATTCCGTTACTATCCGTCGCTGTAAGGCGTTGGACAAGAGGGGAAAAAAAAGAAAACTGCGGAATACAGACAATACATACAATACCCCGCAGTAAAGAAAAAAAAAACCCAAACGGAACCAACCACAAAGAAAGAAAAAGTGCTCGATACAAAACTAACCAAAGCGAAATAACAAATAGGAAGCAATGTAGAGCAAAGACACGTAAAAAAATCACAAGATCGCCAAAACCTACCAAGGCAAACCAAGGACTAATCAAATAAATAGACACCACCAAACAAAGACTAACAGACCCTAACAGGGGTCTGTTAGTCTTTGTTTGGTGGTGTCTATTTATTTGATTAGTCCTGGGTTTGCCTTTGCCCTGACGAGCCGTTGTGTGAAACCGCGGTAGGTTTGGGCGATCTTGTGATTTTTTTTACGTATATATATATATATATATATATGTGTGTGTGTGTGTGTGTGTGTGTGTGTGTGTGTGTGTGTGTGTGTGTGTGTTAAATTAAAATGCATGTCCCTTTTTGATGGCGTTAAGGATGCTCTCGATATCAGATTTTTTGTTTCTGTATTTTCCTCATTGACGTGAAATGTAACTTTGACATTGCTGGAGTTGTTTTTCGTGTTTTAAGCTTGTTTCTCTTTTTCTTGTTAATGTTTTCGTTATATTTTTCTTGTATGCAAACAAATGTTTGTTTTTCTAGAATTAGTGAAAATAGAGAAAAAATCCTATTCCGAGAGGCTCTCTTCGGAGATCTCTTTCTTTTAAATTGGTGAATGCTGTCATAATCGTTTCATTTTGTTCATCTTCAGTGTTTCAAGATGTTTTGTTTGTCTCTCGCTCAACTGCATCCCACATATAATAATCAAGTTTCAGTCTAAGTTGTTGGGTGTCCAGATGTAAGAGGCAATGTGGTCGTAGAACTTATCTGCCAGCCATAATTATGTCCGTCGTCCGTGAGGTATGGTGTAGAATCTTGTTGTTAGATATAGGATCTTTCTGTAGACGTCTCCCCCCCCCCCGATCCAGATCAGCAGTACCTCCTCAAGCCAAGTGATGTAGGCCTACGGCTTAAATCTGAGGCTCTGTGACAATATGAATGCAGGCATAATGCCTTCATCACTAATGATCACTCTAAGCCCCTTCGTTACCACAATTAAACTCATTCAACTATTTCCGAATACTCTGCACTGTCCACAGATTGACACCCAAACAAATTGAAATGTCTCTAATGTAGCTTCCGGTGCGAATGACAAGCAGTACAGCCTGAAGTTTCCAAATTTCTTTTGGAGTGAATTGCGTCATGCTTCTTTTTCTATCTCACTTACGGTGCCTAACTGACCCTACTATACTGTACAGCTGACAAAATAAAAAAACAAACAACGCACGCGGAAAAGTAAAAATGTAAATGACGACAATTTACACACAGCACCCTGTATATATGGTCATCTACTTCAGTTTCGTCAATTTCTAGCGAATGTTTATGATAAAGTGTTGAACGAAAAATATTCCTTTATAAGAATACACACCGTCATTGTTAAAACTATCTATAAATTCAGTGGTATAAAATTTATGTTTATACACACACACACACACACACACACACACACACACACACACACACACACACACACACACACACACACTTAGTGTTTTATATATATATATATATATATATATATATATATATATATATATATATTCAAAGACTGTTGTTTAATCTGATTCATCTAAAAAGAGATCTAGTAAAAGAAACGTTTTATGGTTTAACCATTTATTCTGTAGACTATCTAACTGTTGTGGTGTCCTCCCTCTAAAGAGTCTATATTGAACTCTTCCGCCTACTATAAGATTAGTAGGAGAGGAGGCCTTGGGGGAAGCAGTCGAATCGATTGAACGCTGGACAACCGACACACGCACTAGTCGTGTAATACACTTCTGTTGTATTTACTGTTAAATATACAATATTTCTATATCACATGTTTTGTATTTTTTTAAACCTTTCACTTGGTTACAACACTAGCATTAACATTAGCAAACATTTTCTGAAATTGGTAAGTAAACATTTTTATACCAATAACCTTAAACAGAATTTTTAATAAAAATACTATTACAATTAGTTATTTTTGCCCACATGATACAGATAATATTAATTTCAGCAATAGACAGATTTTAAAGAATTTATGTAGAACTAATATTAAAATTAGTATAATTGCAATTGCAGTTCCATCAACGTTTGTCCTGTGGAAAGCAAATGTAAGTCTACCCTAGTGATCTACCAAGCTAATATCTCCCCAAAAAATAACAAAAATTATTATGAAATTTGCAATGGAATTTTGCTTAGAGAATTTAAGTAACGTTATTACTCCCATAAATACTTCTTTGTTTAACCCCAATCTAAAATTCAAATTTCGCTTTCCCGAAGATTTTGGTAACTGAAAGGGGAGAGAATTAACCGAACAGGAGGTGAGAGATTAATAAATTCTGCATGCAGTCGAATAACCTTTACGATAAATGAAATCTATATTTAGTTGAAAAAACTAAAATATAAAAATATCCTAAGCATAATTTGCTTTTAAACTCACAAAAAGATTTTATAAACAAATGCCGCCATAAATTTAAATTTAAGTTCAAATTTCTTAATAAGTAATCTAAAATTAAAATTTTTTTAAATAGTTGTTTAATTTCTATTTTTAGCCGTATAATTCAAGTTTATTATATAATAACTTCACGTTCGCAAATCTATATTCCTTCTAGTTCTCGCGTTTTAATTTTTAACTTATGTTTAACCAGTTTGTTTTGACATTAATATTATTCATGTCCCTTTAACAGTGGCTTTGAAAAGCCTTAATTTCATTTTTCGTTTTCATTTTAATTTTTAATTTATTATATCTCTTTTCGTTACTGTCATCCACGAGCCGGGTCTAACATGTTCCGGTAGCAATGATCTGTGTCTTTCTTTCTTTTTCCCTACCTTTACTTTTGTTTGGTAAACAAATCTAGCCGTCTTTACACTTATCACAGTTAAATCAAAGTTTTTATAACCAGTTTAGAAAATCTTTATCAATACTCTCCAAACAATTATCTTGAAGAATAATTTTATCACAAAGAGAATTAAAAAATATCATGTAAATATCGTTCGCTTTCTAAGTATATTTTCAATTTATTGCTTCAGTGGAAGAATAATTTTCAAAATATATATTTTAGCGTTGACTAAATTTAGTTTTCACGCATCGGTTTTGGTTCTATTCTGCCCTTTATTTGTTTGTTCTACTGACAAGTCCGATAATTCTGTCGTTTTATTTCTTCTTTCTTTTCAGTCACTTTATGATGTAATCGATTTTCTATGAAGTGTTGTGGTAAACGATATGACAATATTCAGTTGACGAAGTTCGATTTTGGCTAGAAACACTATTATGTCTTCTTTTGTTGACTTGCATCGAGTTAAACTTAACATAACATATAAAAAAAAACTTTGTATTAAATTTCAGCATTTCACACTAAGGCCGAAAATACACTCATTCTCAAAAAGAGGGAACATGCCAAGTAAAGAGACGCAGATATAAATGACCAATATTTACCGTACAATGATTGTTGTAATCATTTCAAGCATACACTACCGCCGAAGTCTTATGGCTTTACTGTTTTGCGTGGGGTGATACCGATTTATTTCTAGGAACCCCTCACCGGACCTTATACAGGGTGAACCTTACTGCAATATATATATTTACGCTCTCACACCCTGATTGAGCACTCTGGAAGAAAGGTAGACTTTGAAAAACAGTAGCTACTCTGGCGTGTACGCATCGCTCATTCAGTAAAATTAATTAGATCACTGTAGCTATTGGGCGCGTATAATAATAATATATGCGCTAAAAAGTCTGCCTGCTTCCACCGAATGCTCATAGCCCAGAGGTAGAGTCGCCGACTGACGCCAATTCGGTCAGGTTTCAATTCTGGGGTAGAAAGCAATCGGAGTCTAATCGTACTACTGATGAGCTGTGATACAGCGAAACAGATCTGTCTGCGGATGACAATATACATATATATATATACATATATATATATATATATATATATATATATATGCTACCGTCCATGATTATTAGACCACCCCAGTTTTTTAAAAAATGACGTATTTCATACTATTTTTAGTATTTGTTGCCAAGTGGATAATTCTAAATGAAAATAGAATGGTTCTTTTGTTTATACTGCACAATAACATGTGCATCAAATAAACTGTTCTGGTGTCCAGTTTTTGTGCTCTCTTCCCCATGCTAGTCTCTTCTTCTTATTGGCTGACCGAAGCAAAGGCTTCCTGGCTGCCTTGTAACATTTTAAAAAGTAATAATAACAAAAGAACCATTCTATTTTCATTTAGAATTATCCACTTGGCAACAAAGACTAAAAATATTATGAAATACATTTTTTTAAAACTGGGGTTGCCTAATAATGATAGACGGTAGTGTATACAAAGCCACGAAGATGTGAGAGATTGCGCAGTCTGAAATAATATAAGAAAAACAATCATTATTGAGGAAAATTAACAATAAAATTACAGAAATTAATTGATTTATTGATTAGATTTTTTTTCACAACTTATCAATCCTTTGCAAGTTATTTAAATCAAGAAATTGCTTTTAGATTGTAACACTTTTTCTTTTTAGATAATAATGATTTTAGTGATACATGTCTGACTAATTAACCCATAGCTTCAGCGAGAAGAAGTAGATCCAAGCCTTCCCCAAGGGGAAGAGAATACAAGGAACGAATATTATTGAGTGTTGGCTTTTTCCTTTTTTAATATTGATTTTTATATGTGGGTGATGCTATTATATTTGTATTATTAACGAGTGTCTTACGGATAGAGATTGGTAGGTCTCCATGCGTATTTGTCTATATTTCTGAGATGAGTTAGCATTTACAGTATTTACATAATTCGGACTATTGTCCTCATCTTTGTTGCCATTTGTACGACGTTTCAGCCGTTGTACGCTCCGGCCTTCTTCAGGTGCTATGAATTTCGAACCAAACCCTATTACAATCACTGGGCTATATCATTCTCATCCCTTGCGCAGTAAATTTTCCTTATGGAAGTCAGGAGTTATCTCCCTCTAACCCTGCAAGCTACTTGTCCTATAGGACACATGGTGCAGTAGATTTAGAGGTTGGTTAGTTTTTTAAGGACACATGGCCCAGTGGATATAGATGTTGGTTAGTTGGTTAGTTCAATACCAGGCTACAGCAGTGGTGAACAAGTAACCTGCATGGTTCAAGGGAGATAACTCATGACTTCCAATCAAGATTTTACGCAATGAATGGATTATATGAACATACGCCAGTGATAGTAATAAAGGATTCGGTTCAAAATTCCTAGAACTTGAAGAAGGCAGGAGCGTACAACGGCTGAAACGTCGTACAAATAACAACAAAGATGAAGACAATAGTCCGAATAATGTAAATACTGTCTCCATGAGTATTTAAATGAAGCCTAATAGAACTATGGCTAGAGAAATGTAACGTGAGTCTTCTTGTTAAACATGTAGTAGTATATCCAATATATTTACGAATTTCAATTTATCAAGAACGCTGTTCTTTAAAGGACATTTAAATTTATAGATAATACTGATTCTCTATAATTTAGATCTTGCAGGTGATTTTTTTTTTTTGACAATGAGTTTAGCGGTTTTAATTTTGTTGTAATCGATAATTTGAGTTGGAACTCGGCAGTCCGATGAATAATTCTGATATATTAGCTATCACACCACCCATCTAGATACTTATCAAGCTCGACATTGCTTAACTTGGGTTATCGTACGAAGAACTGGTGATTAAACATGATATGGCCGTAAGATCAAATATGAATTAAGACAAAATATAACGATTAATATTGTGTCTACAGTTTTGAAAATGGGAGTTGACTGGGAAGTAAGAATTCGGAAGTGACTTTCACAAGCGAGAAATATGAGAGAATAATGAATTTTCTTCACTGGTGATAGTAATCCTGCACATATACAAGTCTACCATCCGCCCGTGCATTGAGCATTGCTGCCATATCTGGTCGGGTGCTCCTGCTATCCACTTAAGTGTCCTCGACCGAATTCAACGGAGAATCAGTAATGTGATCGATCCCGACTTGGCAGCTAGGATACAATTGCTTTCTCACCGACACAGTGTGGCTTCCCTGTGCCTCTTCTACAGATACTTTCACGGCTTCTGCTCCGATGAACTTAGCTCACTGGTACCCCCTATATATGAATTTCCTCGAGCCAAAAGATTAACAACTAAGTCCCACTCTTTTACTGTAAAACCAATAAATTGTAAACGCAAATTCTACTCCATCAGCTTCTTTTCTCGCACTTCCCGCCCGAGGAATTCTCGTCCGCATACTTGATTTCCCGACAGTTACAATCTCCAAGAATTTAAATGTAAAGTCAATAGTCATCTCTTGTCTCACTAACTTACATCCTATCTCTCATGCTTTTTTCTTCGTTCACCCCACTCTCATCAGTATTCTCTTCCTTCTCCTACTCTATTCCTGACACCCCCTGCAACCCCTCATTCCTTATAACTATCCTCCTATATAACCCCCTGCACAACAGTGGCAGTAAAAGGCCTTGCTTGTGGCGACACGATTATAGAAAAAGTAAGAATCAGTTGTCTTATTTTACAATAGTACCCCACCAAAAGTACTGTTATGGATTTTTATCCTACTCATCATCAATGATACACAATGCATTTCGAGAAAATATCTAATTCTGTTTCCTTCTGTGATTTGTAATCTGTAGGCAAACTGAATATAGAGTAGAAAACAGTCAGTTAAGTGCCATACGTGACACACGCTTTGGGTGATCATGTCTCGAAAGACTGACCGAGCAGAATATTATCCCGCAGTAGGTTACCAGCCAAGGCTATAGAACTCAATCTGTCCTATTATTTAAGCCATAATTGGAGGGAAGAGACGGATTAATACCTTTCCCAAGGGTATTTATATCGTAAGTGAATGCAAGGAATTCAACCTCGATTTGTCGTTCCGAGTCGATATCCACTGCACCACAACGCACAGTAGTCTTCTTGTTTTTGCTCTCTTTTTAATTAAACCAAAATCCTGAAACAATTACTTTTAAATTACTTCACAAGAATAGAAAGCCACCAAGACGCAAAGAATGAAAGACTATGACAAAAAGAAAAACATTATTCAGATGTGTGAAAAGTGAATAGACAGTAATTACGAAGATAGAAGATAACGGCTGATATTGGATTTAAACTTTTGAAGGTCAAAGTTGATTCGAAAGCAGGCGACCGGAAGAGAGTTCGACAAATAATAAATACGGGAGATGAAACTGTTAACACAGAACTTACGGTTAACTCTAGTCATTTCAACTATAAATCGGCTCTCTGTGCAGGGCCCGGAAATTCTTTCCGCCTGAATCTATCCTGCAATTATATAAATCCACCATCCGCCCGTGTATTGAGTACTGCTGCCACATCTGGTCGGGTGCCCCTTCTATCCTCCTCGGGGTTCTTGACAAAATACAGCGAAGAATCTGTAATGTGATTGATACCGACTTGGCTGACCGCCTGCAGTATCTCTCTCACCGGCGTGACGTGGCTTCCCTGTGCCTCTTCTATAAATACTTTCATGGCTTCTGCTCTGACGAACTTAAATCACTGGTGCCCCCTAGATGTGAATTTGCACGAGATACTAGATTGGCAACTAGGTCCCACCCTTTTACAGTGAACCGATGAAATATAACCACAATTTTTACTCCAACAGCTTCTTTCCTCGCACTTCCCGCCCGTGGAATTCCCTACCGCATGCTTGCTTCCCCGACGGCTACAACCTCCAGGAGTTTAAATGTAAGATCAATAGACACCTCCTAACATACTAACTCACACACACTCTCTGGAACTCTCTCCCTATGTACATCCTAAGTCGTCTATCACTCTCCTTCTGACATTTCCTATACCCAATCCGTGTATGTAACCCCCTGCTCTATAGTGGCAGTGGAATGCCTTGCTTGGGGTGACACGATTTAAAAACAAAAAACAAAAAAAAAAGGACATGAGTCCTAGCGGCCAATCTTTTGCTGCGATTAAAATTAATAAAGTCAAGGTAAGATGAAAGAAGGTCAGTATAACAATTCCATGAAAACATTTCCTATGAAAATACTTATAGAAAGGTCACAGGGGACCTACGTTGCAGCAGTATGGAAGTGACTGGTGCCGAGATGCCAGGTCAGGACTAATAGCATTTCATATTTTTTCTTTGGATTATTTTAAAGAATCTCTAGATCAATAGGAGAAGCACCAGACCAGATGGGGGCAGTGATATTTTATTCGTTGACAAATTGTATATGAATAAATGGATAAATTAAATTTTGGCGACAAGGACAGTCTTACACTAATATCTAGCCTTTTCAAATTTAAAACGATGAGACCTATCTGGCAAACAAGTACAGCGCTTAAATTCGTAAAGCCGAGGTACCAAAGAAGAAAGCACATCGGAACAGTTAACATGAAAATTCAGTTTCAGTTTCAGTCTGAGTTTTGTTTAACGGCATATCAACATCTCTGTGGGTTATTTAATGCCAAAAAGGTAGAGTTTTAAGATAAAATGCTCTGTTATAGTGAGAAGGTTGATTTAGTCGGATTTTAATGAAACTTTTTTGTTTTTATTCTTTTTTATTTTAGAAAACTGAAAATGTCTTCTAGTTTTGTATTGAAAAATGTTTTGCTGAGAATAAGTTTTTCCTTCAAAATCTGTTATAGTAATAATTTTTTCTTCAAAAATGATTTGTTTGTGATATTTTTCTTTCAAAAATGTACATTTTTCTCTTAATGTCTATTTTTATGTATATATCTCTATAAAAGTGTATTTTCACACCTTCATATTGTTTTAACCCCAGTTTGGGGTTTAGCTATTTTGCCCAAAGATTTTGCTGGGACCCTAACAGGTGCTACCACTCCGGGTCAGGGTGGACCTGCGAACAACAACAATTAAGAAGTATTCCATGCTCCTCACAACCTCCCAATCAGAGGCCTTGCTGCCGGATGCAGTATACCGTCATGCCCAGGACCTTCACATGGAAATACAAATGAAAAATGATGGATTTAAAATAATGGGAAAATATGTTGTGATACCAGAATTGAGTTCTAACACTAGAATTCAGACTTGGTGATCTCTCTTCGTCTAGGAAAATTTAAGCAGGAGCCCGACCCTGCTTTATGAAAGGTCTATGGAAAATTTTTGCCCGAACTTAAGGGTACAGAATTTCCACGTTAAAAACCGACCTTGTGTCACATCCGGCCTCAGTCAAGGGTGGGGGTCTGATAAATACCCAAATGTGTCGTGGTGTCTCTATTAACTTTAAAACTTGTTTCTGAGTTCCTTTCTCCTAGAAAATATTGAAATTGTTGATAGTTTTATTGCTGTCTCCATGTCTGTGAAGCTTAGGTGTATAGACAATTTAATGTAAGGGAATTATTTTAACGTATGTGTGTGCCGTATCTTTCCCGGACTTAGACGATCATGGACTTCCACTTGTCCCTCGTCTTTGTCTCCCTTATCACTTTTCTTCTTAATACTGCTCCGAAGCCCTGCGCCGCCACCCACTTGCTTAAACCCATCAAGTATGTCTGACGATGCCTTCCCCTGTCTCTCTTTCTCTCTATCCCTCTTGCGAGTATTAGATTCTCCAATCGCTCTTTCCTCATGATATGTCCCCGAAACTTCGGCTGTCTGTTCCTTATTCTATGTATAAGTTTTCTTTTCGCGTGTATCCTATTAAAACCTTCTCGTTGCTCACATATTTGGTCCATTGTATCCTCAGCATCTTGCGGTAGAACCACATTTCTGTTGTATCGAGTCTCTACTTCATCTTTGAAGAGATCGTCTTTTTTTTTTCTTTTTTTTTTTAATCATCTCACCCCAAGCAAGGCATTCCACTGCCACTATTGCGCATGGGGCTACATAGGGAAAGGTAAAGAGAAGGAGTGGATAGACATAGGGAATGTCAGGAGAAAGGTGACAGATGAGTAAGGATAGCGAGGATGAGGGTCGGGCAGATGGGAAGAGTGCTTGATAGAATGGGAGCAGGTTAGTGTGTTAGGAGGTGTGTATTGACCTTACATTTAAACTCCTGGAGATTGTAGCCGTCGGGGAAGCAATCGTTTGGAAGAGAATTTCACAGTCGGGAAGTGCGAGGAAAGAAACTGTTGGAGTAGAAGTTACGGCTGCGATATAAGAGGACAGATATCACGTAACTATTTTCTTTGTTTGCAACGAAATCTTCCTGTATCTTGATACTCTGCGTAGCTTCTAAAATGCTTCTTTGACCATGCTCGGATCTCAAAGTCACACCTTCCATCCTCTGTAAAAACTGAAAGATTTTAAAACATCCTTAGTGATATCTTCAGTAACAATATGACTTTCGATTAAGTATTTCTTACATAATGTTAACTGCTATCATCATTTATGTATGTGGGTGTTCGTTTCTTCATAAGTAATGCACAACTATTTGAGAATAGTTTTAATTAACTCTTCATTACGTTGCAAAAATATTCCAGTATTCGGTTGGATGTCCGGAATCAGATTAAGAAATTGCACGTCGAGATAAGATCCATGCCTGCATGTATTAAAAGATAGAATTTAAAGAAATAAAAACAACAACTATAAAAATGATTGATCGATCGGCACCTTAATGAACATCATTTAAATTAAATTAACTTAGCACGTGTGTGGAATTCAGTGCACTTCCGGTACGAAAATGTGTTTTTTCTATCATGACGTCACGAGTCAAGAAGTTTACAATTGTGTATTTTCGTTGTTTGAACGCGAGATAACGTGATTTTGTTTGTACAAGATAAATATCACAAGTTTATTTCGTAATGTAACAAGTTTTTGCTCATTTTTTCGGCTGAATCATTCTAAATACATAGAAGTATTTTTTGTTCATATATAGCTCTTTCTGTTTGAACGAATTAGTCAGTTATAAAAAGTACAACCAGCTCGTTTCTTTTGAATTACCGACTTTCTGATATATATATATATATATATATATATATATATATATATATATATATATATATATATAACGAAACTGGTTATAAGCAACCGATAATTTGAAATGATTTGTATGAACATTATTTTTTATCGATACTCGTATTTAAGTGGATATTCTGTTTATAATCAAACAGCATTATATATTTATTTCTACCGACATGATTATTTAAGGTTCGAATTCTGCCGAATTACATACATTTTCGTAACAAAAATGTATCGTAAATAATCAGGCCAGTAGAAATAAATATATAACAAGCTTTAATTACAAACAAAAGATCTACTTAAATACGAATATCGATAAAAAATAATGTTCAAACAAATCATTTCATATATATTTTTTTCGGCAGGAATTGAACTTGCATACTCCCAACACCGCGGAAATATATATATATATATATATATATATATATATATATATATATATATATATAAACTATATTGTAAACAGTAGCTACTCCGGCATTTAAGCACCGCTCATTCGATAATGAATTGGAGCACTCTAGCTATTGGGCGTGTTTATACGCGCTAAAAAGCCTGCTTTCTTCTACTGGAAGCTCGTGGCCTAGGGGTAGAATCGTCGACTGACTCCAATTCGGTCGGGTTTCAATCCTGGGTTAGGAATCGACCGGAGTCTAAGCTGTAATACAGCGAAACAGATCTGTCTACATGTATGTGTATGTGTGTTCATGCTAACGGTCATATCACGTTGAATACGCCGGTTCTCGTTCAATCACTGAAGTTAAGCAACGTTGAGCCTGCTCAGTATTTAGAAGGGTGACTGCTTGGAAATACCAGATGCTGTAAGCGTTTATTGACGGATGTGCGTTGTGTTGCAGTTGATGTCAGCTCGGAAGGGTAAATCGGTGAGCTGAGTTCCAATTCCTCCAATTCCAGTCGAACGCTATGCATTCACTTACGCACTGGTACCCTTGGAAAGGTATTAATCCGTCCCCCTCCAGTTATGGGTTAAATAACTGAGGTCTGCTGTTCATGCGATCTTTGGCAAACTTCGGGAGAGCGTGGTTGTCGTAAAAACAATATTGTACATATATTGGTTTTACTACAACCACGCCCGTAGACTTGCATGCCATCTTTCTGATCAGAGTAAAATTAAACAACATTTCTCACAAAAACATAAACATGTAGGTAATATCAGACAGATTTTAGTCAATAACACAATAATCCTTACTCAGACACAGTAAAAAAAAACCTTCAGATATTGGAGATCATCTACATTAAATCCAAACAACCCACATTAATACACATTTAAATCCGGTTATAACACGGTACATTGCATTTGAACAGATGGTTCTGGTGTCATTTCGCTCTGTCACGTGGTGTGACGTCATAGTACCGCATTGCAAATTTGCGAACTACGTTTGTTATTTTTGGTAACTATTGCCGTTGCCTAGCGGAGTTTTATGTCAACACAAAATAAAATCGTCGGTGATGGTGGATGTTATTGTGTTACCGTCTTGGTGACCTCTCTGAAGATGGCTCATGTGAGCCGAAAGCTTAGAAACAAATTAATAAAAAATTATCCAAATGTTGGAGAATTTTTTTCTTTATTTTCAACTGAAATTAAAGCCAAAATACGACGTTTAGAACGGCTCATGATTAAACATAATAAACATTCATTGTCTCTTATATTAAACAGTATATGTTTAGAAAAATATATATATATATATATATAAATAGAGAGAGAGAGAGAGAGAGAGAGAGAGAGAGAGAGAGAGAATTAAACAGTACATTATAATTTCCACTGGCTTTAATCGTTTAAGAAAACATGTCTTACCACTAAACTACGAAAGATTTCATCGTAGACCAGATTCAGTTCATCTTTATATATTTCTTCTCCTGATTCCTTTTATGAAACGATTAATATTTGCTTAGATTGCATCTAATAAAACCTTTCGTATAAAACCTTTGATGATAAGGCACGTCTGGCATAAAGACGACATCTCTGCGGTGTTGGTAGTCTGCAGTTTCGATTCCTGCCAAACAATTTCTCAAACGATTAAGCCCAGTGAAATTATAATGTACTGTTTAATTTTCTCTCTCTCTATATAAACTAAGTTTCCACGCAAAGACGAGTATCTATTAAAATCTCATCCTGTTAAACAAATAAAAATTCAAATATATATATATATATATATGTGTGTGTGTGTGTGTGTGTGTGTGTGTGTGTGTGTGTGTGTGAGCGTTTAGTTAAATTAAAGTAGTGAAGAATATATATGCTCTCTATTATGATAAAGACTGTTGGGTACCTATATATATATATATATATATATATATATATATATATATATATTAAATAATTAACACATCAACTGACAGGAAGATATTTTGTAAAACTGATGTTTAATTAATTAACTAATAAAATGTATATCAGTAGGAATTATTGTGTGATTAATAGGCAAATTAGCAAGCCTCGTTTTCATCTTTTCAATTCTCGAGCTATTAAGAAATAAGTGAAAAATAGAAATAAAACAATCCTAAAAAACAAACAAGAGTGAAAGTCGGTTATAATTTTCATTACTAATTTATATTATATATATAATTTTCATTACTAATTTATATTATATATATAATTTTCATTACTAATTTATATTATATATATAATTTTCATTACTAATTTATATTATATATATAATTTTCATTACTAATTTATATTATATATATAATTTTCATTACTAATTCATATTATATATATAATTTTCATTACTAATTTATATTATATATATAATTTTCATTACTAATTCATATTATATATATAATTTTCATTACTAATTTATATTATATATATAATTTTCATTACTAATTTATATTATATATATAATTTTCATTACTAATTCATATTATATATATAATTTTCATTACTAATTCATATTATATATATAATTTTCATTACTAATTCATATTATATATATAATTTTCATTACTAATTTATATTATATATATAATTTTCATTACTAATTTATATTATATATATAATTTTCATTACTAATTTAAAGTTCGGCAAAATTAAATAGTGACATTTCGACCCCCTTTTGGAATGGTATTCAAAGTTACGCAGTTCTCGTACATCTCACTACGGTAAAGGTCGGGATATATGAAGTTCCCTTCGCAATTGTTCATTGGAAGCCAGTTTTTGTTAACGACGACGTGAAGTACTGTTAAAGAACGTCACGTAAATCGTTTATACTGGTGGGAGTGTATGCCTTACTCGTTAATGCCACCAAAAGCAAACGCCCATAATTTTAATATAACAGATTTTGCTATAGATTTTCGTATAATAGGCTTTGCATTCGATTTCACATCTGCTGCTCGGAAGAACGACAAGTGGAATGTTGATCTCTGAGCCAGAATTGGAGATCTGCGATTCAAGCGGTATCAGTGTCAACACCCAGAAGTAAACAGGGGCGCATCCAATCGCGCCTGATGATTGCGCGCTTGATAAAAAATTGGTTCGACAGGTAGACATATAAACGACTACCAGATAAAGAGAGAGAGAGAGAGAGAGAGAGAGAACAGTCGCTCAGATAACATTGACGAGAATATATGCTTGACATTTCAGATGGAGACTCCACGGAACTGATGCATGCATGTACGCAGACACATACAGGAAGATATGCACACAGTGACCGAAAATTATGAAGATATCATTAGTTTATGAAATGCACCAGTCAAAATTGCTGAATATTTGTCACTATTCAAACCTAGAAGCAGTAAATTTACACTGCAGAGGTGACAGAGAAACAATTGTCTTTTTATAGAGCTGAGCACTATAAATAGATTTGACTATTTTTTTAAGGTTCCGTCCTAATAAAGCCAGTTCAGAAACAAGTAAAAAAAAAATCTTAAATGCTAACATTCACCATATAAGTTGCTTTTTAACTATTTTTATAGCATCCGTCGGTTTCGACATAGCACAGACCATAGACATTATGAGATATCGGCAGTTGCCCACGCAAAACACCTTTCCTCTCCAAGCCACCGATGTCGTCCAGGTGGAAGGAAAGTGGCATCAACGTCGTTTCAAGAGCTCTCACAACGAAACTGAACAGACTCGGATTGTCTTAAGAACTACAGAGCCAGATTTCAATTCAGAGTTGTCCTCCTTCTCATCTGGCTGCAAAACTACGACAACTCTGTTATTTATCCCAAGTTGGAGGTTTCGAATTCAGAGTTTGTTTTTTTTTATTAAAGAGCCCGGTTGCTACTCATGGCTATAGAACCCAGTTTGCCACGCTAACTAGGGGGATAAGTAATATAGTCATACCTTTCCCAAATGAGTTATAGCTTTTGTAATTCAATGTAATGAACTTGACTGGAATTCGAACTCGGATCACTGATTTGTCGTCGCAGGAATTTCCATAGCTAAACTGAACATGACCTCGGATTGTCTTAAAGACTCCGGTTCCGGATTTGAATTCAGAGTTGCCCTTCTTATAATCTGGTTGCCAGTCATAGCTACAGAGACTAGTCAGCCCTATTATTTACTCGTATTTAGAGGTTTTAAAATCATGTTTTTCTCTCCTCAAAGAATCTTCACCCAAGTCTATAAAACCCATAGTTTAAAAGCATTTTTAATTCATAGTTTTATATCGCGGAGTTTTATATCAACACAAAATAAAATCGTCGGTGATGGTGGATGTTATTGTGTTACCGTCCTGGTGACCTCTCTGAAGATGGCTCATGTGAGCCAAAACCTTAGAAACAAATTAATAAAAAATTATCCAAATGTTGGAGAATTTTTGTCTTTATTTTCAACTGAAATTAAGGCCAAAATACGACGTTTAGAACGGCTCATGATTAAACATAATATACATTCATTGTCTCTTATATTTAACAGCATGTTTAGAAAATTATTTGCTGCCTCGATACAATATATATATATATATATATATATATATATATATATATGTAAACTGACTTTCCAAATACGAGTATCCATTACAAAAAATACTAATGTTAAACCAATAAAATTTAAATAACTCGTTTAATGCCAGTTTCGTTCATTTCCGTATAATTCCGATAACACACACACACACACACACACACACACACACACACACACACACACACATATATATATATATATATATATATATATAGGGTGCCCAAAATAGGTAGACTGTAGGTGGAATGTGCTTGTGCATCAGTAATATTATTACAGTGGTATTCATTATAATTATGTTATACTTGTTATTGTACACAATAAAATCTTTGATTGTCAATTTAAAAATTGTATCAATAAAGCTTTTTGTATATGGAAACACAAAATAAAAGTTATCCTTTACTGTCCACGCAGTTTTGGTTCTCCCTAGATATATTTTTCCTGTCACGCTCATGGAGAAAGAAACCATAGCGAGACAGCTGTAGTTCAGTTCATTTTCTTTATCAGTTATTAAGCTTTACTACCACTTATAAAATTCTTGCAGCGTGTTTGCTATTTAACACTGCTTTAGCTTTTTGCAATAATTATTTCGTCGACAAAATAAATCTCTCTCTCTCTCTTTCTCTCTTTCTCTCTCTCCATCTATCTATCTATCTATCTCTCTCTCTCACTCTCTCTCTCTCTCTCTCTCTATATATATATATATATATTGTGTATTGGTTATATTATTACAATGGTCTTTATTATAACTATGGTTCAGTTATTATTGTACATAATTAAATTTAATTACTAATATAAAAAATGTATTAGTAACTATAATTGCGTAACACATTATTCAATAAGTTCTGAGCCTGACATATAGATGTCGCCAGTAATAAAAACCCATATGATTTTTATGAAGTACTAACCTTCAAATGGCAAAAATTTTGGCCTAGTCTGATTATTAGTTTAAAAATTACAGTTATTTAAGTAAAGCTACTGTTGGCAAATCTTCAAAATAATGGAAAAATCTGAATTTCGTATGTTGATAAAGCATTGCTTTCTGATAAGAAAAAATAATATTCAAGCAAAGCAATGATAAGTGTTATTCGAACTCTGCTCCATCAGAAACAACGGTTAAAAGGTTGTATACTGACTTAAAACGTGGTTGTACAGACACAAATGATGCTGAAAGCTCAGATTGCACAAAATCTGCAGTTGTCACAGAAACACCAAAAAGATCAACAAACTCGTTTTGGCCGATCGTAAATTGAAGTTGCATGAGATAATAGTAAACCTAGGAGATATCAGAAGGCAGTGTATTCACCATTTTGCATGAACATTTGTTTACGAGAAAGCTGTGTTCGAAGTTGCTGCTGCATTTGCTCACAGTCAATCAAAAACAGCAACGCGTCGACATTTAAAGCCTTGTTTGCAAATGTTTCAACCCAACAAGAAAATGTTTGCGTAAAAATGTGACAATGGATAAAATATGGATTCAGCACTTCACTCAGAAGCCAAATCGGCAGTCAGCTGAGTGGACACCAGCAGATGAAAGCCGTCTAAAGCGACTAAAAACGCAAACATCAACAGGCAAGGTATTGGCCCCGTATTTTGGGATGCGCAAGGTATTTTGCTCATCGATGACCTTGAGAAAAAAATGAACCATCAATAGCGAATATTATATAGCATTATTGATGCGTTTGAAGAAATATATATATATATATATATATATATATATATATATATATATAGTAAATACGTCAATATATATGTTGCCGTCATTTTAAAAAGTATATCGATTTAAATATTGCGCCGTCATTTTTACGGTACTAATACTACTCATATTAATATATATAATATTATATGATATATGATATAATGTTATAATCATATTATTATATAATATTATTTTTTTTTTAATCATTTCACCCCGAGCAAGGCGGAAACGCCACTGATGTGCAGGGGGTTACATAAATTAATTAGAAAAGAGTGAGGAGTACGAACTAGTTAGAAAGGAACAATAGAATGCTGAGAATGCAGGTGTGATGACAGATACATAGTTGGAGAGAAAGGGAAGGTTATACGGGGGAGGGGAGAGAGCTAGAGGCCAGTGGTTAGTAGATGAGTATTGACTTGCATTTAAATTTCTGGAGGTTGTAGCCGTCAGGAAAGCAAGAATACGGGAGTGAGTTCCACAGGCGGGAAGTGCGAGAGAGGAAGCTGCAGGAGTAGAATTGTCGTCTGCGTTTGGCTAACCTGACTGTGAATGGGTTGGACCCAGTTGCCAGTCTGGTTGCACGAGTAAACACCTGTTGAGGAGGCATAAGTGACTTAAGCTCATATAATATTATTATATAATATTACTCATAATAATATTGTAATACTGTAATTTAAGCTGAACTTATTAAAAAGAAGTATGTTGTATAGTGTTCATTATGATCGGTAGTCAGCTTTTCTCCTGTCTAACACTTTATTCTGAATTTTATCTCTTCTATAACCTACATTATTTTAAATCATGTCAACCCAACCAAACCAGAAACTCCACTGGTGCGCAGGGTGCTGGAGTAAAAGAAAAAACAAAAAACAAGGCAGTATGGGTGTCTGGAAAAGAATAAGAGATGGATGGGATTCAAGAAGTTAGAAGATGGCAACTGATGCTGCATTTAAATTTAAGGAGATTGTAGCTATCAAGTAAATAAACTGAATGGAGTTCCACAGGCAAGAAGTTAGGAATTAAACAGTTGGTGTAGACGCGGTGATTACATTTGACTATTTCAATGGCAAAGGGTGGGACCTTGATGCCACTCTAGTAACACACATAAATTCATGTTGTAAGGACACCAGGGAAGAAAGCTCATTAGAGCAGGAGCCATGAAAATGATTGTAGAAAAGACAGAGGACAACCACATCACGTCGGGAAAAAAGTGACTGAAGTCGAGATGCCATGTCTGGATTGAATACATTGCAGATCTTCCAGACCAGGTATTGCAACAGAATTCAATGCAAGAACTAATGGTTTATACATGTGCAAGATAAATTCTGACGAGAAAAAACTTTTCTGGACCGACATAGTGACATATGCAAATAAGTCAAATCCTATTTGCCAATCCACATAACATTACGGTGAACCGAACATGTCTTTCGTTGTTTTTAAAATTCTTTTACAGCCACTTTCCTCCTCTGTGTGTGTGTCTATCCGTTACCTATAGACTCTGAAACGGCTGAACCGATTTTCTTGAAAATTTACACAGTTGTACTATAAGCGTCTGCGAGTGTTCTTAGCTAGGTTTGTGTCAACGTACCCCCGATAAATATCGAAAATTGATAATAAAAAAAATCGGGTTATAGAAGGAGTGGTCTGATTTTAATCAAATTTGATACATTCATAGACAAAAACATAAGAAACGATATTCAGAAGTTTCAAGGTTGCAGTTCTTACAATAGTGCAGAAAATCGATGATATATATATATATATAAAAGTCAAGATGTTTGTGTGTGTGTCTGTTTATCTGCCTGTATGTCTGTATTTCTTTCATCCCTTTTATTTTAGTTTTTGCCTCGGGTTTGGCTCTAAGTAGGTATAATTGTAGTTCCTAGTCTCAGCCATGATACATCCATTCCTTTTTCTTTCAGTCTACGGTTTCGCTTTAACTGGAAACAATTATTGCTTTTTAGTCTTTCGTGCCAACGTCCAAAGAGTCTGAACTCCAGGACCATGGATTAGTTTTAAAGCTTTCATTACACCCGAGCAACGCCGGGCTATGCTGCTAGTATATATATATAATGCAATCATGTTCACCCTGTATAAGGTCCAGGGAAGTCACTAGAGGTAAATTTGTATCACTCCTTGAAAAGCAGTAAAGCCAAAAGACAAAAGGGGTTACAAAGTGTGGAAGAATTAGGAACAGATACATTAATAATCAGCAGAAAGAGGAAAGAGTAATCAGGAGGATATTAGATAGCGATTGTCATTGTATTTCAAATTTGAACAGATGAAAGTTGGCTGGAATGCTTGCAGCTGAAAGTTTCACAAGCGACTAGTAATTTTTTCTAATGTATTTTTATATTTTCATATGTTGACCACAATGTGTGTCTGAGGGGTTACTATTTTCCCATCGCTGGAACCCAAATAAGTGCTACCACCCTAGGTCAGGTAGACCTGTAAACACTAACAATTAGGAGGTTGTTCCACACCTTCTCTTCTTCTTATTGGCTGGCCGAAGCCAAGTCTTCCTAGCAGTCTTGTAAAATTTTGCAAAGTAATAACAAAAGAACCATTCTATTTTCATTTAGAATTATCCACTTGGGAAAAAATAATAAAAATAGTATAAAATACATCATTAAAAAAAAACAAACTGGGGTGACGTAATAATTATGGCCGGTAGTATATATATATATATATGTATATATATATATATATATATATATGTGTGTGTGTGTGTGTGTGTGTGTGTGTGTGTGTGTGTGTGTGCATTTCTGTAGTTAACTACTTACTTTTGAGTTAGTCTTTTGAAATGCAAAATAAATCAAAAGCGAGGGAATTGAATAATTTGTTGTCAGTTTCTTTATCTCTTTGAAGTGAGTGAATTCACTTAAGTCGGCCTAGATACAAAACGAATATATTTATCTTTGATTTTATTCAGTTAAGAATCGATAATCCGCGACTGATTTTATAATTTAGTTGTTTATGACTTGAGGCCACGTGTAATGTTTACGCATCGCCTTTGTAGAGTTTATGTCTTCCTCTTGTTTTAGTTTAATGCAATTACTTAAAATATTCATTTACAAAACGCTAATTATCTGACTGTCAAGACTGTTCGACTTATTGGAAAGAAAAAGCGGTTGCATAGAAACACCAAGAAACGATGTCTGTTTCTTTGACATTTGACAGGTGAAGTTCTATTTTTATTGCAATACAAATGATAGGATTTGGGCAAAAGTTATATTTTCGGTTACGTAAAAAATTGTTAAGTTTGACTTGATTATTAACACACACATACATACAAACACACACACGCACAAACAAATGCATACACTTAAATAAACACACAGAAAAAAATAACCACACAACCACATACACATAAACAAATACACACACAAACAAGCACATACACATAAAAATCACATAAACACACACGCACAAACACACACGCACAGGTACAAACACAATGAAACACAAACAAAAGAACACACAGAGGAGCAAACAAATACATACAAACGCAAACAGATATACACAAACACACCCGCAAAAGCATACATATAAACAAGCACGCACAAAAATATACAGACTCACAAGCACACTAAAACAAACACACACAACCACTCACACAAAAAAATCACACAGAAGCAAACAAACACACACATGGAAACAAACACACAAACACACAAACACGCACCTACACACCCAAACACTCAATCATACGAGGTTTGATTAAAAAAGTATTGAACTTGGTGATATAAGTAAAAATGTACAACATATATCAGAGGCCTGGTACATAAATGTGGTTGTGAGTTCAATCCCTACGTCGGTTAGTGTGTACTTGCACTTAGTGGATAGCATCTAGTTATCATTTATTTAGTACTGCATCAGTACTAAATAAAATAAGAAATAGTTTTTATCCCTCAACTTCAGCAGTGGAACGAGAACAATCTGATTAAAGAAAGTTTTCTGTTAAAAAATCTCTGTTGGTTACCCAGATCGACATGCAGGTGAGGAAGGCTGGAGAGCAAGTCGATTGAAACGTTGTGATAGCAACAACAAAGATGAGAACAACAGTCGAATATAAATAGTGTAATAATATATATCGATTCAGCATTTAATCTCGTTCGAAGTAGTCCTCCTTTTAGACACACATTTTTTTTTCCTGGAACTCATTTTTTGGGGATAGTGAGCCAAAATAGTGCTGCAATAGCTATGGTCGCTAAAAGGACTTCTGTGGTGCGCTAAGAGGACCACGCGCTGAGCATTTTCTTTCCCAGTGCCGCTAGTAACAACGGAAGTGAGCGATAATATTATAACCTACTGTGCATGCGCGGCACAGTTAAAGGTCGATTTTTGACAGGCGAATTTCCTTTAGGTATTTTAGCTAGGTTACCACTTCAAAAGTGGCGATACTTTTTGATTAAACCCCGTACACACAAACACATACTCTTTTATGCTAAGCACAAGTGTCAACTAAAATAGCCGTAGTGACTGGAAATTTCAACTTATCACATAAGAGTGACAATTTACATAAACGTTGCCGGTGAATTTAAATAATGAAATAAGCAATCGTGTCGTGGAGAAAAAAAAACTTTTTTCTAAATCTGTAAGCATGCTATCACAAGTATGCATTGTGCGAGAGTGAAAAATGAAGACAATTATTTAATCATACCAACACTGCCATTTCGTACATTAGTTTCCAGTAATTTCCTTCCCCCTACATTTATACATGATGGTTGGCCACCCGCTGTACCGAGACGGTCGCCAGGCAGGACGAGACGGAACTATGTCCCTCCCACTTCAAACTCCGGAAAACGGTGGCATCTGCACACATGGCTATAGCCATTCAAAAGCTCGTGAAACGCTATGTGGATTCTCAGCATCGAGCAGCGATGATACAATGACAAGAATGAGTCAAGACAATTGGAGAATGACCGCACAGGATATGATTTGAATAGTCTAATGGTAAGAGTGGCGAGGCCATTAATAACTAAATCACGTGACTATCGTATGACTTCTGCCATATATATATATATATATATATATATATATATATATATATATATATATATATATATATATATATATATATATATATATATATATATATATATATATATATATATATATTGAGTATACTTTATGTTCGTTGTGGTGCAGTGGATATCAGATCGGAATGAGAAATCGGAGAGCCGAGTTCGAATTCCTGTTGTTTACACTTACGTGCAAATATTATTGGAAAGGTATCAGTCTCTATGGGTTAAACAGCAGAACAGATTGGATTCTATAACGTTGGTTGCAAATCAGTCTACCGGTGACAGAGATAGCATCCTATAACGGAAAATTATTTTGTCATGTCTCTTTCGAGACATGATCACCCAAGCATATATCAAGTAATGCACTTAACTGACTGACAGATACTATATCTCAAATTCCCCAAACTTCCAAAATACGACGGTTTTTCGGGCGTTGACATGGTTTACCACAAATGCGACATTTCAGAATTCACTGGGAAGGTTCCTAGATGACGTGAATCTACCCTGGGTGAGGGTTCCCCAACACAGTTACGTAGTCTATGATTGCTCTAGTTTTCTGTTAGCGATCGCCACAGCAACACCAATATTATTCAAAATGTCATAATCCTGCATTTATATATTTTTGTAAGTAGTGATCATGATTTTTGTACATGTATTTATAAACAGAAGTAAAAGAAAAACTATGTTTCTAGTTAAATCCAACTTTATAAGTCAAGGCAAAATATGGTGATTTTCTAAGCGTAGCTTAGATGTGTCACAAGGCCGAAAGTAAAGGACACCTATTAAGGATCGAACGCACAACTCAATTGTAATGATTCTAGCGAGGCAAGCTTGCTAACATTAAACCACCTCGAAGCACCCAGCCAAGGTAAAATATGAAGGACTTAATTTAATGCGTAATAATAAACGGAAAATGTAAATATTGTTCTTAGACCTGAATTTTTAAAATTTTTTTATATTACCGTAATTATCATTTTATATATGACTAGCAGTATAGCCCGGCGTTGCTCGGGTGTAATGAAAGCTTTAAAACTAATCCATGGTCCTGGAACTCAGACTCTTTGGACATTGGCACGAAAGACTAAAAAGCAATGGTTGTTTCCAGTTAATGCGAAACCGTCGACTGAAAGAATAATGAATGGATGTAAATCAAATTTTGATTTCCTGGTATATCAAATAAGTTTTTTTTTACGTCGTAAACTGAATTTTGAAGGCCTCTGAGTAAATGGTATCATGGCTGAGACTAAGAACTACAATTTTACCTACTTAGAGCCAAACTCGTAACAAAAACTAAAATAAAAAGGCTGAAAAAACACAAACATACAGGCAGATAAACAGATACACAGAAACATCTTGCCTTATATATCTATATATAATCGATTTTTTGCACTATTGTAAGAACTGCAACCTTGAAACTTATGAATATCGTCTCTTATGTCTTTGTCTATGAGTGTATCAAATTTGATTAAAATCGAACCTCTCCTTCTATAACCCGATTTTTTCGATTATCGGTTTCCGATATTTATTGGGGGTACGTCGACACAAAACCTAGCTAAGAACACTCGCAGACGTTTATAGTACAACTGTATAAGTTTTCAAGAAAATCGGTTCAGCCGTTTCGGAATCTATAGGTAACGGATACACACACACAGAGACAAATTTCATTTATAAATAAGTTTAGATTTTGGATGTGCAGTGAATATTCACACGGAACGAGAAATTATTAATAACTGCATTGTTTAATTTCATATAAACTGACATCTTACTCGTTGAAAAAACTTAAGAAACTAGTAGAAAACTTAAAGAACTTTTAGAAATTTAAAGAAAACTTTAAAATAACTAGTTGAAATTTGCCATCATGCTTTTATCAGCTACCTGGAGAAAAAGGGTTCAGCCCCAAAGACATTCATGCTGACAGTGTCGCTACATTAGGGGGATAAAGCTACAGTTTTATCAATAGAACAAAAGTGGTCAGCTTAATTTACGAAAAGAAAGTATTCGTTTCAGATCCATTTGGTTTCTCTTGAAGTTTTCTAAACTTCGGTTGACTGTTCCTTTTTAGCCAGATACAAATAGACAATACATGCAATGCAAACACCCCACATCATATGCTCCATAGAAGGTTAAGGTTGTTGCATCTGTAAAAAAATTGACTCTCAGTGTTTGGAAACAAAAGACATTGGGTTTATTGACTATCTTCAAAAGAGCTACATCATCTGTGGAGAATCAGTCAGTCAAGTATCATACGTGATACACGCTTTGGGCGATCATGTCTCGAAAGAGAGATGACTGACTGGGCAGAAGATTATCCCGCAGTAGGTTGCCATTACGTTCTTCGGTAGACTGACTGACAGCCAAGGCTATAGAACACAATCTGTCCTGTTATTTAACCCATAACTGGAGGGAAAAGACAGATTAATACCTTTCCCAAGGGTATTTGTGTGTAAGTGAATGCAAGAAATTCAACTGGAATTCGAAATTGGTAACATGATTTGTCGTTCCGAGTCGATATTTACTGCACCACAACGCAAATCTTTTGAGAGTACTACGCTAGATTGAAATAATTAACATAAAATGTGTCCCCCCAAAAAAAATTATAAACTAAGTGAACGACATTTGTCTATATTTCCGAGATGAAGTAGTATTTACAGTATTTAGATTATTCGGACTATTGTCCTCATCTTGGTTATCTTTTGTACGACGTTTCGGCTGTTGTACGCTCCGGCCTTCTTCAGCTGCTAGGAATTTCGAACCGAACACTTTATTGCAATCACTGGGGTATATCATCCTCATTCCTTGCGTAAATGCTCGACTGGAAGTCAATACTACGCTACAGCAGTGGTGAACAAGTAACTTGCAGATGACTTCCACTCGCGGCTTTACGCAAGGAATAGGGATGATATACCCCAGTGATGTGCGTTGTGGCGCAGTGGATATCGGCTCGGAACGAGAAACCGGGGAAGCGAGTTCGAATTCCAGTTGAATCCATTGTATTCACTTACGCGCAAATACCCTTGGGTAAGGTATTAATCCGTCTCTTCCTTCCAGTTATGGGTTAAATAATAGGACAGATTGGGTTCTATAGCCTTGGTCGGCAACCAGTCTACCGCAGAAAGCAATGGCAACCTACTGCGGAATAATCTTCTGCCCAGTCAGTCATGTCTCTTTCGAGACATGATCGCCCAAGCGTGTATCGCGCATGGCACTTAACTGACTGACCCCAGTGATCGTAATAAAGGGTTCAGTTCGAAATTCCTAGCACCTGCTGAAGATCGGAGAGTACAACGGCCGAAACGTCGTACAAATGGCAACCAAGATGAGGACAATAGTCCGAATAATGTAAATACTGTAAGTGAGAGACAGTTTACACTATTCTGGTGTTTTAAACATGGATTAAATGGGAACTTGTTTGAATAGATGGTAAGGTTCCAAAACTGATTTCCTTTTAACTGATTTACCATTATAAATCTGGCGAAGAAAATAAAGTTCTACCCCTAACCGCATCTACAACCCTACACCGTTAATTCTTCAGCAACTTCCCGTACAAAGAAAACTTTCTGGTGAACTAGCAGGACGCTTTTGTTTCCTTTTCCTTAGTTGTGAATTGGGCAATTGATTGGTCGCTAGTTAAAGTCGGATTTTCCAGTTCCGATGCATATTTGATACCACCTCTTGGTTAGCATAAAACTTCGAAAATCAACTTCTGTTTCCAAAACAATTTCCATTCATGCTGTTTACAATGCATTTGGAAAAGTTTGTGTCATTCTTTTGCGTTTTGTAATAGAATAAGTATTTTATGTGCCTTGTTGTGCAGTGAATATAGACTGCAAATCAGAGAGCTGGGTTTGAATTCCCGTTGCATTCACCCTTGAGAAAGGTATTAATCCTTCTCTTCCCTCTAGCTATGGGGCAAATAACAGGTCAGATTGAGTTCTATAGCCTTGCCTGGAAACCAGTCTACCGCTGAAAATGATAACATCCTACTACGGAAAATTTTCTGCCCAGTCAGACATGTCACTTTCGTGACATGATCGCCCAAGCGTGACTGAAGTACTTTTCAATGAATCTATAGTTATTAATTGTCTAAGCAAAATAAGTAGTGTTTATTTTACAATTTTTAATACTTGAAATCCCGCAAGTTCTACTCGGATGTCTTCTTCCCAGATAAAATGATTAAAGTGAATATAACTTCGTTGATGTACTGATTACAATCTTGTCTCATGATGATACCATTAGGTTTCTGTTTTGTATATGTCGTAGTTTATCCAAGTACTTTTGACCTCCTCAAAAATTATTCTCAGAGGTGAATTGCAAAAACAAATATTGGATAAAGCCAATATTGTATATCAGTTTAAATGTACTTTGAATGATTTTATTTCTCACAATAAAGTATGTATATAAATATATGGGTTTCACCGCCATAACATTATCAAGACATCTTGCACTTCATTTGTCGGATACAATTCTATTGCAAAACATTAAAAAAACATTCCTGTCTATCTTCACAACACAGGAAAATACTTGTGGCCAACACCAATACATTACATCACGAAAATAATAAACAAAACTTTCAAAATATCGAGGCCATCTATATAAAAAAGCAATCGACATGAACAAACTATATTACGTGTGTAGAGACACGTGTTGAACGACATTTAATGATATTTACATGTCTACCAATTTTTATCATATATGTAGTTTATATTTACCCTACTCCCCCATTGGAGCGAGATGTGACACCAGGTCTTTTTTTTACGTTGGGAGGCCAAACGCATACAAACGGGCGAAGGAACAAAAAATTCCCAGTCTCCTCAACCGCCGGTTGAGCTGGCCTCGGTGACGATCACCTGGTCCACCCCATCTGGTGCATTGGGTTGGCGTGGCCGCGAGACACTTTTCTCTGGGATTGGGCATCTACTCAAGTAATTTTTCTCAGATGCACCTCTGCTCTCGCGGACTGAGCTACAACTGAGCCGCACTCTGTCATCGAGGACAGAGATGCAACTGAGAGATAATTTTGGGTCCCTACACGACACAAAATTGTACCAGGTACAATTGTTACCATATATTTAGTTAGCTCCCTTGTGCGCTTGTTTTGTAATAGTAATTTTTGCTTATCATAGTTTCACACAGACCCCTCATACGTACATATGTACGTACGAGAAATCGACAACTGTTCGCGCGTTGACATCGCTACACGATTCGAATACACTAACCGAATCCGTATGTATATGCGCAACGGCACACATATACATATATATGCCGAGCCCCGTACGGTTTGCATATATGTTTGTGTGAGCCCCGGTGGGTGGACGCGCGCGTGTGTGTGTGTGTGTCTTTGTGCACGTCAATGGGTGTACAAATGTGTATATATGTCTGCGTCTGTCATGACGACAAATGTTCCTCCCACTTCCACAAAATACACTAAAATACGCAGCCCTACATATAGCCAATTTTTAAAAAAGTAATCGGTTAGCCTGAGGATCGCAAAAGCATGAAACCCAGGGTTACAAACTCACACCTATCTATATGAATATGTCAGCTCTATCAGTGATATTGAGCGCTTTCAAAAAAGTACCGCGCATATATAATATATAAATAATATAATATATATAACAAACTGCATATATATATTGATATTTATAATTATATACATACAATTTTCATATATATATATATATATATATATATATATATATATATATATATTCGACAAAATAAAGAAAATTAGAAAAAATAAATATCTCTCTCTCTCTCTCTCTCTCTCTCTCTCTATATATATATATATATATATATATATATTCGACATAATAAAGAAAATTAGAAATATATATAGTCATCCGCAGACAGATCTGTTTCGCTATATCACAGCGCATCAGTACGGTTAGACAGCCGATTGCTTTTTACCCAGGATTGAAACCCGACTGAATTGCGTCAGTCGGCGATTCTGCCTCTGAGCCACGGGCGCTCGGTGGAAGGAGGCAAACATTTTAGCGTGTATATTATCATTATACAAGCTCAATAGCTGAGAGTGTTCTAATTCATTGAGGAATGAACGATGCGTAGATGCCAGTGTAGCTACTGTTTTCAAAATCTACCATTCTTCCAGAGTGCTCAATCAGGGTGTGAGAGTGTATATATATATATATGTTCGACAAAATAAAGAAAATAAGAATATATTTGTCTACAGAAAATTTAAACTTCAGTGAGTTTACTTTCGGATGTTCCGGTTCTCACAAATAATAGCCGTTAAATGAAATCAAATCTAGTTAGATTTACTACCTAGGCCGGAACTTGATTATTTTAAATTTAACAAAAATCGCACCAAACTTTAAGGGGATATTGAAGTTTATGCGATTAGTATAACACTTTCATGCAGGCTGTCGTAATTTACAAGGTCACTAGCATGGAGCGGCGTGTAAGAAGTGAACAGCAGTGAGGATCTGCAAAACTTACTTATACACGACTTCACAACGAGTTGCCCAAGAAAAAGATTATTTTTGATGTATCGTCTATTCAAGCATAAACAAGGAATCCCTTTTCAGACAAGCTACATTTTCTTTATGCAAGCTGGGATTAAATTAAAATATTTTCTTTCTCTTCCCGCTCTTAGCTTCGAAATAGATGAGCCTGACAACGGGTACTTTTTTGTTCTTTTTCATATGCATCGATTCCGAGCCCTGAAAACAACGAAACTATTTTGTCTTTACGCAATATTCAACCTTGAAACGTTCTTTAATAAAACGATTTTAAAAATGTCTAACTACATTTACGTGCATGCGCGATTCTTGAGAGCAGTCCAATGAAAAAAATTAAAATGAAGAAAAGTAGTTTTTAGTGATTGCCTGTTCAATAAAAAGCTACATGATCCCTAATTTCAGTACAATAACTTTGACATGAGATTAGAGACTTAAAGAAGGATTCCATATATATATATATATATATATATATATGAATGAAAAGATCAAGCACATACAATGAACAAAAGAAATCGCCAAGAAAAAATATCAGAATACATTAAATGAAATTATTTCTGTCAGAACAAAATTATCCTTAAAGCTTCATGTTTCTCCTTTCAAAATCGCATAAAGAGATTTTCTTTCTTTCTATCTGCAACTCATTTGAACACCGTTGGGAAACGATTCGACACTTGAGCTGCTTTTATTAGTTTTAGCAATTGCCTTTTTTGGGACCCCATCGACCAAATTTTGCTTTTTTGATTCGCCCTCAAATGTCAGTATCATGCATAAAGAAAAAAGAAATGAGAGGAATTGATTTCGAAAGATTCTGCGAGTATGCAACGGCACTTGGTTCGGCTCATTCTTTTTGCTTACGATTTAAGGCAAGCAAAACGTGAGCTACAAAATCAACTTGGCGCATTATAAAATCAACACGTACAGGGTAAGATGGGTCAATTGTCTGCATTTTATATTTTTTTATATTCGCGTAAACACGTTATTTGTTTTTTAAATTGTTGACTTTACAGTATATTAAGTTAAGTTGGGAAACTTCTATTTAAAAAAAAAAGCAAAAACGACTAATTTCACTCCGCCAGAAATTAGGAAACGATATGTTGTACTGTTTGGTATTTGTACTGGAAAATAACGAGAGTACAGAGGATTTGAAAAGAGTTGGAAGAGTCTAATGGTGATTACGAAAGTGTTTGGAATGATCACTAGTGATGACGACATTATTCCTCCATTCATCCTCTCACAGGATTTATTCAACACAGAGAACTACAGCAAGTGTCTTTAGGAAATAATGATGCTCTGGGACAAGAGGGCGGCTGCCGGAAGAACCTATGTTTGGCAAGAAACTTTGCACCATGCCACACAAGCAGAACAAGTCATGAATATAACACCAAAGACGAGCTGAAGGCGAAGATTATGGCAGCATACACACACATAAACAAAGGGACATCCAGAAGAGTTGCAGAAAATTTCGAATCATCTGGAAGTCATTTTTTGAAACCAATGGCGATGTTATTAAACTTACTTATTCTTTAGAATTACAAAATATTTTTGCTTCATATCCGTTTAAATAAGATCTGAGCATTACTTTCATTTTTGCGTGATTCAGAAGACAATTTATCCATCACAGTGTATATTCTCAAATACGTTAATTCACGAAATATAACTTTTAATGTAATATCTAAACTAAATCTAAACTTATTTATGAATGGAACTTTGTCTGTGTGTGTGTGTGTGTGTGTGTGTGTGTGTGTGTGTGTGTGTGTGTGTGTGTGTCCGTTACCTATAGACTCCGAAACGACTGAACCGAATTTCTTGAAAATTTACACAGTTGTACTATAAGCATCTGCGAGTATTATTAGCTAGGTTTTGTGTCGAGGTACCCCCGATAAATATCGAAAATCGATAATCGAAAAAATCGGGTTATAGGAGTGGTCCGATTTTAATCAAATTTGATACACTCATAGACAAAGACATAAGAAACGATATTCAGATGTTTCAAGGTTGCAGTTCTTACAATAGTGCAGAAAATCGATAATATATATATATAAAAGGCAAGATGGTTGTGTGTGTGTGTGTCTGTTTATCTGCCTGTATGTCTGTATTTTTTTTAGCCCATTTATTTTAGTTTTTGCTTCGGGTTTGGCTCTAAGTCGGTATAATTGTAGTTCTTAGTCTCAGCCATGATACCATTTACACAGATGACTTATTGAGCCTTCAAAAGTCAGTTTACGACGAAAAAAAAACTTATTTGATATCGATACCAGGAAATCAAAATTTGATTTACATCCATTCATTTTTCTTTCAGTCTACGGTTTCGCTTTAACTGGAAACAACTATTGCTTTTTAGTCTTTCGTGCCAACGTTGAAAGAGTCTGAGCTCTAGGACCATGGATTAGTTTTAAAGCTTTCATTACACCCGAGCAACGCCGGGCTATACTGCTAGTTACATATTTACATATATATGTGCGCGTGTGTGTGTCTGTCTCACTGTGTGTATAGAAGTATCCAGACAGTGAACATATATATATATATATATATATATATATATATATACTGTTTTTATGGGGCAGGATTGTTAGCTCTGTGCCCAACCCTGGAGGAAGGCGATTAGCTTAGACGTGACAGACTCAGGGAGGATCGAACTCACCACTCAGTTATAATGATTCTAGCAAAACCATCTTTCTAATTACACCACGCCTAGGTGCATATAGTACGATAAAAAACGAATGATAGATGCTTATAAATTAACATTTAGATAAAAGATTTAAATTCCATTAGAATAGATGCCAAATGAAAATAGAATGGTTCTTTTGTTATTATTACTTCGCAAAATTTTACAAGGCAAGGAAGTAAAGATGAACTCGTCCGGATCATTCAAAATGTTCTTCATTTTTTTATTGATAAAACTGTAATATAGGTAATTATTAAATATTTATTAATTCATTTGATGTACGTTATTGTGCAATATTAACAAAAGAACCATTTAATATTCATTTTCAATTATTCATTTGGCAATAAATACTAAAAAATAGTATGAATTACATCATTTTTTAAACACTGGAGTGGTTTAATAATTATGCCCGCTAGAGTATATATATATATATATATATATATAAGTGAGTATAGAATGTGGAGAGAAAAAAGAAAAAAAATTTTCCGTTCAAAACATTAATTTAAAACAGTGCTCGATATATGCTGTATAGAGCTGTGAATATTTATTATAAATTATATTTTAGAACATGTACATAATTTCTTCTATATATGTCCTCTTCTCTACAATCATATTACTGTTTCAGTGATGTGTTTGGGTTCCAAACACTGAAACAGCCATATGATTGTAGAGAACAGGACATATATAGAAGAAATTATGTACATGTTCTAAAACATAATTTATAATAAATATATATATATATATATATTATTATATATTTTAATCATATCACCCCAAGCAAGGCGGTAACGCCACTGATGCGCAGGGGGCTACGTAAGTGTGAAAAGATTGGAAAAGAGAAAGCCGGATACCACATCCTAAACAAGGAAGAAAGGATGAGCCTCTACACCTGTTCAATAGACGTGGGTGGAGTGTGAACCGGATGATAGTTTAGTCTATCTACTCCAATTGTTCGTTTGTAAACGAGTTATTACGCGATCTAGATATCTACTATGTAGTGTCTTTGGGTGATTTGCAGTAACTGATTTTACCGTTTTTTTAAGAACGCTCACGTAACGAGGAAGTGTTTGAACGCGCAATCTTTTAAAATTACAAGAAATTATAACGTTTTTATCCATGGTTGTATGAACCTAATAGCTATTTTATGGTATGCTTACACTTAATCATAATTTCAGTTCTTTCATTCAGAAATTCATTTTGCTTACGAATAGCATAATAGCTAACTTTTTTTTCCTGGCACAGTCTACATATTTTGTTACCGTTGTAAGGCTTGGATGTTTTCACTATACTCCAAATTATATCTGGGTCTTTTCCATATTTTAATTTCAATTTCCACACGGAGCTATTTCAATTTTGTAAAAAAATTTAAGTTCACTATTTTAAATGTAGGCCTGTGATTGCACCATCTGGTCTTAAATGTATCTTTGTTTTATCCCAAATATGTTTTGCATCGTCATAGTTTCTTTTCTTGTCATCAAATATTGTTTTGTTTGACGAATGTTTTGATAACCTGTGTTCTATTCCTTTGTGAATGTACTTGATTATAGATAGATAGATAGATAGATAGATAGATAGATAGATAGATAGATAGATAATCATTTGTAATAGATTCAGGCGAGACAAGCTTGCTAACCATTACACTATGTCGGGGTGCCATAGATAGATAGATAGATAGATAGATATGAAAAGTGGGAGGTCGTTATGAAACCTTACTCCCTTCTAGAGTATCTGAAATTCTAAAACCCAATCTCCAAATTCTGCTAAAGGGAAATCCCGCGATAACTCAATCTCAAATGTCTGTTTTAAATTAAAGTTTTGAAATCTTCAAAAAGTCCTATCAGCAAGAAATAGATTGAAAGTATTAAAGTTTTCCTGATCGATGCTACGATTTTCTTTGATTACTTCGCATCAATTCTTAATTGTTCATTAAGCAATGAATCCTGCGGAAACCAATTTATATGTAGACATTGCACATGGGAAGAGTATCCCAGGTGATGCAAGAATAATGACATCATTATGTGAACAGTACACGTAGGCGTCGTGAAGATCAGTAAAGGGAGATAACTCTTTAGGATCCGGAAATTACATTACTGTCACGCATGTGCAGTACAAAGAAGGTCGAAAAGATTTTAACCAAATACTCGATGCAGCAGTAAGACCAGTAATAAATATTAATAATTATTAAAAGTTTTACCGATACTATGTAATATTTAGGTTGTACTATTTCCGAGTTTAGCTTTACATAATCTCACTGGGCCTTTCATAACTAAAAGGATTTTTTTGTAAAATAAGTTTTATAGAAGAGAGCATTGAATACTGTTGTCATATCTGGATGGGTGCTTCTGCTATTAATTTCGAGGGTCTCCACAAAATCCAAAGAAGAATCTGCAATATAATTGTTCCTGACATGGCATATCGACTTCAGTCACTTTTTCAACGATGTGACATGGCTTCCCTCTGTCGTTTCTACAAATAGTTTAATGCCAACTGCTCTGATAAGCTTTTTTGTGTTCTGTCCACGTGAATTTAAGCGTGCTACAAGTTTGGCATTTGGGTCCCACCCTTTTACAGTTGAAATAGTTAAATGCAACCTCCTCTTCTACTTTAACAGCTCCTTTTCTCGCACTTCTTACCTGTGGAAATCACCTCTCTTTACTTGTTTCTATGATAGTTACAATGAAATATCTAAATGCAAACGCCAATTGCCATCTTCTATATATTTGAACCGCTTTCGTCTTTTCTCCTTTCTTCAATACCCACTGTACCCATTCTTTTCTCTCACTCTAACCCCCTCCACACTAGTCGTAGTTCCGTTTTACTTGAAGTGAAATGATTAAAAAACTATTAGACCCACTTTTATAGAGGACAGTTTTCAGAATAGAAAATATTGACATTTTAAAAGGGGTTCTCGTTCATAAAATACATACGGTCTCAATTCAATGCCTGTCTTTTTAAAGAGATATCTGTACTTGTTTCTATTTACAGTTGTCAAGATTGTAACTGTGTCTAAATCATTGATAAGTGCATACTACTAATGAATCCATTTTCCAGTAATGCTTCCTCGAACACGACATCCCCTAACCTCTTCGATGAAACACCAGTTCCCGTACGAACACCGAAGTTGAACTACGGCGAGCACGGTCAGTACCAAAATGGTTAAACGCTTAGGAATACCAGGTGCTGTAAGCTTAGAGTCCGGGTGGGGTAATGCATAATAGCGCAAAACTGGTAATCGGAGAACTGAGTTACATTTCTGGTTGGGTTCGTTATATTCTTTTAAGGGTATTTTGAAAAAGTATGAATCCTCCTCTCTCCAAGCTGTTGGTTAATTAATTATACTAGCATCACTAAAAGTCATTATTATCTCAAAAAATAAAAAATAAAATTACTTACAAAATATTTTGATTGTTGTATTAAATAAGCCATAGATGTTGATATGCCGCTAGATAGAAGCAACCAGCCGACTAACCAACTTAAACTCTTCAAGTCTAGAGAAAAATCTTATCCTACTTATTCCCATATAAATCCCATTAAGTAACCCCTTCCTTGAGTAACTCTTGGGCCTTGTAATCAAGTCGTGTTCTATTATAATTGCACTTGTCCCTCATTTGCCAGTACTCACGACTATCATGTTTTGCTAGTAGCTTATTAATAATAGACTATTCCGTTTTTGATCGAGTAGAAAGAGAGGAAAAGAGTCTGCTTGATTTCAGTAAGAAAGAAAGAAAGAAAGAAAGAAAATAAATATTTAACAGTTGTTTCATTAAAACGGAAAAATTATGAATTTCCATTTTTTTCTTTTGTACCCCCTTCATTCTTCAAATAACGACCAGCATTCATACTTATGATTGTTACTACAACATTTAGTTGAAGTTGTTACGCGCAAATGTTTAACGCTGCGTTAGAGGAATTCGTGCGGCTATTTTATTGTTGGAGAACTCGCTATGAATTTATTAAATAATTAAATTAAAGATTAACATTCATCAAAATATTAAAAGAGAAAAACTGTGAAGTTTTTTATGTGTTAAGACCAGTAAGAATTTAAAAAGATACTATAGGTACTAATAGCTATTTTGTTTAAAATAATTTATACCAGTTGGTCATTTTACTGCTGCAAGAGAACTGTGCTTAATCAGTGTAGAATTTCAGTCCTGATAACAAAAGGTTCTACTTGAGAAATTTTGCCAAACTAACCTAGACCGCGCTGCAGAATCAGGCAATAGATAAGACAAGAACAGTGCTGTTTCGTAAAGGACACCGTCACAAGGAAAGCTTTATTTAGAAAAGAAAATGTTATCAGAAAAGACAATACAAATGCAGAAGTACGTGTATGTGTTTTATAGGCTACGCAAAAATCGTTCGACAAAGTAAGACACAAATCTAAATTTATTTATAAATGGAACTTTCTCTCTCTCTCTCTCTCTCTCTCTCTCTCTGTGTGTGTGTGTGTGTGTCCGTTACCTATAGACTCCGAAACAGCTGAACATGCTTTCTTGAAAATTTAAACAGTTGTACTATAAGCGTCTGCGAGTGTTCTTTGCTAGGTTTTGTGTCGAGGTACCCCCGATAAATATCGAAAATCGATAATCAAAAAAATTGGGTTATAGAAGGAGTGGTCCAATTTTAATCAAATTTGAGACACTCATAGACAAAGGCATTAAAAATGATATTCACAAGTTTCAAGGTTGCAGTTCTTACAATAGTGCAGAAAATCGATAATATATATATATATATATATATATATATATAAGGCAAGATGCTTGTGTGTGTGTCTGTTTATCTGCTTGTATGTCTATATTTTTTTTCAGCCCTTTTATTTTAGTTTTTGCTTCGGGTTTGGCTCTAAGCAGGTATAATTGTAGTTCTTAGTCTCAGCCATGATACCATTTACCCAGAGGATTTATTTCGCCTTCGAAATTCGGTTTACGACGATAAACCTATTTGATATCGATACTAGGAAATCAAAATTTGACTTACATCCATTCATTTTTCTTTCAGTCTACGGTTTTGCTTTAACTGGAAACAATTATTGCTTTTTAGTCTTTCGTGCCAACGTCGAAAGTGTCTGAGCTCCAGGACCATGGATTAGTTTTAAAGTTTTCATTACACCCGAGCAACGCCGAGCTATACTGCTATAGCGATGCTCGGCAATCTTAACATTTTTGGGAAAGACATGGGAGTAATCAGGAACCTCTACTGGCAGCAAACTGAAAGAAAATTAGCCCCGTAGATATACAAAATAGAAATTTGTAAAAGACAAGGATTTGTCGGATCTATTCAGTCTTTACAGCGAAGCAATTTTGAGAGAACTAGAAGTTCTGCCAGGTTTCGTTATTGGTGGCCGCAATCTTAAAATATAAAATACGCAGATGACATAGTGCTGATAGCAGACAAGGAAAATAAACAAGACCTCTTACAGAAGGTTGCAAAACAAAGGCCTAAACATAAACTACAAGAACACTGAATAAAAAGAGTAACCTAAAATGCTAATTTTTTTTTTTTAATCATTTCACCCCGAGCAAGGCGGAAACGCCACTGATGTGCAGAGGGCTACATAAATGTAAAAAGATTAATTAGAAAAGAGTGAGGAATACAAACTAGTTAGAAAGGAACAATAGAAAGCTGAGAAAGCAGGTGCGATGACAGATACATAGGTGGAGAGAAAGGGAAGGTTATACGGGGGTGGGGAGAGAGCTAGAATCCAGTGGTTAGTAGATGAGTATTAACTTTGCATTTAAATTTCTGGAGGTTGTAGCCGTCAGGAAAGCAAGAATACGGGAGCAAGTTCCACAGGCGGGAAGTGCGAGGGAAGAAGCTGCAGGAGTATAATTGTCGTCTGCATTTGGCTAACCTGACTGTGAATGGGTGGGACCCAGTTGCCAGTCTGGTTGCACGAGTAAACACCTGTTGAGGAGGCATCAGTGAATTATGTTCGTCTGAGCAGAAGCCATGAAAGTATTTATAGAACAGACAAAAGGAGGCCACCTTTCGACGATGGGGAAGTGGCTGCAGTTGAGCCGCCAGATCAGTACCTATCACATTACAGACTCTCCTTTGGAGCCTGTCAAGAACACTGAGGAGAACGGCAGGGGCACCTGACCATAAATGGCAGCAGTACTCCATGCACGGACGGATGGTTGACTTGTATATATGCAGGATGGATTCAGGTGGAAAAAACATCCTGGATCGACATAGTGACCCAACCTTCTTAGCAGTAGATTTTGCTATGGATTCAATATAGTGGTTCCATTTGAGGTCTGAGGACAGGGTAAGTCCAAGGAGGCGTAGTGTATTACTCTCCGGGAGAATCGCTTGGTCCATGCTTATGGGAGGCAGGAGAGGTTGCCTGTAATGGTTGACAGACAACAGCTTGGTCTTAGATGAATTGAAGTTGACAAGCCACTTCTTGCCCCAGTTCACCACAGAGTGTAGATCCCGTTCAAGGTCAGCAGCGAGATTATGTCTGTACACCACGACAGTTTTCTTACTGGTGCGGGAGTATATTGTAGTGTCATCTGCATAGATGCCCACTTGACAGACGGCTATACTAAAATCAAGCAGGTGCCGAAATTTAAATACCTGGGAAGTGTTCTAACAGAGGGTAGAATCTGTGATACTGAAATCTAAAAGCGTGCTCGCAAAGCAAACGATGCAATTCAGAAGTTAAGCAAAGTATTGAGAGACAGGAAAATTTCGTTGGAAACAAAGAAAAAAATACTAGACTGTTATGTGATGTCTGTTCTTCAATATGGCAGAAAAGATGAAGGAAAACTTATGCAAAGGAAATGTGGTTCTACAGAGGGATGCTGAGGATACCATGACCGAACATTTGAGCAACGACGAGTTTTTGGGGAGGATGAAAACGAACAGGAAACATCTACTTAACATAAGTGTTGTGGGATCTCCCCTTCATATATGATACATATACTCGTGCCATAGAGAGAACAGCAGTTGAGAGTTGAGAGTTGAGCGTAATCGTAGAGATCCGTTAGAGTTATCGGAGAGTACCGGAACTGATACGTAAGTTACCGAGAGATAACGAAGTTACCCAGAGTCTACCTTGTTAGAAGTCAGACTAGCTTTGAGTTCCACTCAGCTAGAATAATATACACAGATATACTATTTCCAATGACTTCACTTCAAGACTTGTATATATTTATTTCTTACTAATAGTATTCCTGGAGTTACTAACCTGCGTTCAAGTTTGCATATTACGTTCAATATAACACTTTTCTATCTCAATATCTGTTTTTGTTGTTCATTATTTTGTGCGGTTCCTTCACCCGGAATCCACAACAATAAGGAGGAGACAGCTGAAGTTTCTGGGTCGTATAATGAGGAAGGAGAGTTTGGACAATCTGATGGAGAGAAAGGGAAAAACAACGAGCAAGTGAGTAGCAGGGCTTGAAAGAAATAACAAGAGAAAATGTGTTAAGACTTACAAGAGATAGGGAAATGTGGAAGGCCATGATCGCCTACATCCTGAAGGGACATGGGACATAGAAGAACTTAGTTTTAAATATTTCAGGTAAAAGTTAAACATATACGCACAAAATGATATCGCAGATCATTATTGATACATAGTTTGATTCTATTTTGACGAGGAAATGACTGAGCTTGTAAGTAAATTGTACGAGATTGCAAAAAACAAATATGTGCATAGGAGGATCGGCAAAATAAATACCCATTTTGCAAAATTTGCTTTTGATATTATCGAAAAGCAGTTGAGACCTCGATTTACATATTAAAATCTATAACGACTGATTGGCAATGAATCAGTTGCTATAAATTATTTATATAATCGATAATATGATTTTATCGATAGAAGAAAATCGATTGACTGATCATACTCTAATCTCGGAACAATAAACACACTTGTCAAAGATGTAAGTCTGTCTTTAGAAAAAAACAATCAAAATCAATGCTTTTATAGAAACCTCAGTTTTCGTTTTCAGGGTCGATTTCGAGTTTTAAGATAGACAAGTGGCTCCTTGAATTCGGTAGAGGTACGAATGCTCAGCAACTGACAAGTATCGAGAATAAAATCCTCGTGAACAGACTCTTAAGTAATATTCTGCTGAATCTTTAAAGAAATAATAGATTATTAATAAACGCAAGTATACAAGAGAAAGTTTATTCTGCTTCTTCTTTATGTGCCGTGTCCCTTCAGTACATACGTGATCATGGACTCCTACGAGTATCTGTCTCTTGTTGCCCTCAATATCTTTTTTCTCTTGGCACCGTTTCTAAGTCCAGCTCCGCCATCCATTTGCTCAGACCTAACAAGTAAGTCTCGCGCTGCTTTCCCCTGTCTCTCCTTCCACATCTTCTTTTTTATGTGCCGTGTCCTATCAGAACCTTGGCGATCATCGACTTCCACTTGGCTCTGTTTCTTGTTGCCCTCAATATTTTTTCTCTTGGCACCATTTCTAAGTCCAGCACCGCCATCCATTTGCTCAGACCTAACAAGTAAGTCTCGCGCTGCTTTCCCCTGTCTCTCCTTCCACATCTTCTTTTTTATGTGCCGTGTCCTATCAGAACCTTGGCGATCATCGACTTCCACTTGGCTCTGTTTCTTGTTGCCCTCAATATTTTTTCTCTTGGCACCATTTCTAAGTCCAGCACCGCCATCCATTTGCTCAGACTTAACAAGTAAGTCTCGCGCTGCTTTCCCCTGTCTCTCCTTCCACATATTCTTTTTTTATGTGCCGTGTCCTATCAGAACCTTGACGATCATCGCCTTCCACTTGGCTCTGTTTCTTGTTGCCCTCAATATTTTTTCTCTTGGCACCGTTTCTAAGTCCAGCTCCGCCATCCATTTGCTCAGACATAACAAGTAAGTCTCGCGCTGCTTTCCCCTGTCTCTCCTTCCACATATTCTTTTTTTATGTGCCGTGTCCTATCAGAACCTTGGCGATCATCGACTTCCACTTGGCTCTGTTTCTTGTTGCCCTCAATATTTTTTCTCTTGGCACCATTTCTAAGTCCAGCTCCGCCATCCATTTGCTCAGACATAACAAGTAAGTCTCGCGCTGCTTTCCCCTGTCTCTCCTTCCACATATTCTTTTTTTATGTGCCGTGTCCTATCAGAACCTTGGCGATCATCGACTTCCACTTGGCTCTGTTTCTTGTTGCCCTCAATATTTTTTCTCTTGGCACCATTTCTAAGTCCAGCTCCGCCATCCATTTGCTCAGACCTAACAAGTAAGTCTCGCGCTGCTTTCCCCTGTCTCTCCTTCCACATATTCTTTTTTTATGTGCCGTGTCCTATCAGTACCTTGGCGATCATCGACTTCCACTTGGCTCTGTTTCTTGTTGCCCTCAATATTTTTTCTCTTGGCACCATTTCTAAGTCCAGCACCGCCATCCATTTGCTCAGACCTAACAAGTAAGACTCGCGCTGCTTTCCCGTCTTCCTTCCACATATTCTTTTTTTATGTGCTGTGTCCTATCAGAACCTTGGCGATCACTTCCACTCTGGCTCTGCTTGCTGCCCTCAATATTTTTTCTCTTGGCACCGTTTCTAAGTCCAGTCTTTCCGCCATCCATTTGCTCAGACATAACAAGTAAGTCTCGCGCTGCTTTCCCCCGTCTCTCCTTCCACATCTTTTATGTGCCGTGTCCTATCAGAACCTCATGATCATCGACTTCTACTTGGTTTGCTTCTTGTTGCCCTCAATATTTTTTCTCTTGGCACCGTTTCTAAGTCCAGCTCCGCCATCCATTTGCTCAGACATAACAAGTAAGTCTCGCGCTGCTTTCCCCGTCTCTCCTTCCACATATTCTTTTTTATGTGCCGTGTCCTATCAGAACCTTGGCGATCATCGACTTCCACTTGGCTCTGTTTCTTGTTGCTCCTCAATATTTTTCTCTTGGCACCATTTCTAAGTCCAGCTCCGCCATCCTTTGCTCAGACCTAACAAGTAAGTCTCGCGCTGCTTTCCTCTGTCTCTCCTTCCACATTCTTTTATGTGCCGTGTCCTATCAGAATCATGATCATCGACTTCCACTTGGCTCTGTTTCTCTTAAAGGCCTCAATATTTTTTCTCTTGGCACCGTTTCTAAGTCCAGCTCCGCCATCCATTTGCTCAGACCTAACAAGCAAGTCTCGCGCTGCTTTCCGTCTCTCCTTCCACTATTCTTTTTTTATGTGCCGTGTCCTACTGTGTCCCTATGATCATCGACTTCCACTTGGCTCTGTTTCTTGTTGGGTTCTCAATATTTTTTCTCTTGGGCACCATTCTCAAGTCCAGTTCGTCATCCATTTGCTCAGACATAACAAGTAAGTCTCACGCTGCTTTCCCCCGTCTCTCCTTCCACATATTCTTTTTTATGTGCCGTGTCCTATCAGAACCTTGGCGATCATCGACTTCCACTTGGCTCTGTTTCTTGTTGCCTCAACATTTTTTCTCTTGGCACCATTTCTAAGTCCAGCTCCGCCATCCTTTTGCTCAGACCTAACAAGTAAGTCCAAGCTGCTTTCCCCTGTCTTCCTTCCACATATTCTTTTTTATGTGCCGTGTCCTATCAGAACCTTGGCGATCATCGACTTCCACTTGGCTCTGTTTCTTGTTGCCCTCAATATTTTTTTCTCTTGGCACTGTTTCTTAGTCCAGCTCCGCCATCCATTTGCTCAGACATAACAAGCAAGTCTCGCGCTGCTTTCCTCGTCTCTCCTTCCACATATTCTTTTTATGTGCCGTGTCCTATCAGAACCTTGGCGATCATCGACTTCCACTTGGCTCTGTTTCTTGTTGCCCTCAATATTTTTTCTCTTGGCACCATTTCTAAGTCCAGCTCTGCCATCCATTTGCTCAGACCTAACAAGTAAGTCTCGCGTTGCTTTCCCCGTCTCTCCTTCCACATATTCTTTTTTTTATGTGCCGTGTCTTATCAGTACCTTGGCGATCATCGACTTCCACTTGGCTCTGTTACTTGTTGCCCTCAATATTTTTTCTCTTGGCACCGTTTCTAAGTCCAGCTCCGCCATCCATTTGCTCAGACATAACAAGTAAGTCTCGCGCTGCTTTCCCCTGTCTCTCCTTCCACATATTCTTTTTTTATGTGCCGTGTCCTATCAGAACCTTGGCGATCATCGACTTCCACTTGGCTCTGTTTCTTGTTGCCCTCAATATTTTTTCTCTTGGCACCGTTTCTAAGTCCAGCTCCGCCATCCATTTGCTCAGACATAACAAGTAAGTCTAGCGCTGCTTTCCCCTGTCTCTCCTTCCACATATTCTTTTTTTATGTGCAGTGTCCTATCAGAACCTTGGCGATCATCGACTTCCACTTGGCTCTGTTACTTGTTGCCCTCAATATTTTTTCTCTTGGCACCGTTTCTAAGTCCAGCTCCGCCATCCATTTGCTCAGACCTAACAAGTAAGTCTCGCGCTGCTTTCCCCTGTCTCTCCTTCCACATATTCTTTTTTTCTGTGCCGTGTCCTATCAGAACCTTGGCGATCATAGACTTCCACTTGGCTCTGTTTCTTGTTGCCCTCAATATTTTTCTCTTGGCACCATTTCTAAGTACAGCTCCGCCATCCATTTGCTCAGACCTAACAAGTAAGTCTCGCGCTGCTTTCCCCTGTCTCTCCTTCCACATATTCTTTTTTTATGTGCCGTGTCCTATCAGAACCTTGGCGATCATCGACTTCCACTTGGCTCTGTTTCTTGTTGCCCTCAATATTTTTTCTCTTGGCACCGTTTCTAAGTCCAGCTCCGCCATCCATTTGCTCAGACATAACAAGTAAGACTCGCGCTGCTTTCCCCTGTCTCTCCTTCCACATATTCTTTTTTTATGTGCCGTGTCCTATCAGAACCTTGGCGATCATCGACTTCCACTTGGCTCTGTTTCTTGTTGCCCTCAATATTTTTTCTCTTGGCACCGTTTCTAAGTCCAGCTCCGCCATCCATTTGCTCAGACATAACAAGTAAGTCTCGCGCTGCTTTCCCCTGTCTCTCCTTCCACTATTCTTTTTTTATGTGCCGTGTCCTATCAGAACCTTGGCGATCATCGACTTCCACTTGGCTCTGTTTCTTGTTGCCCTCAATATTTTTTCTCTTGGCACCATTTCTAAGTCCAGCTCCGCCATCCATTTGCTCAGACATAACAAGTAAGTCTCGCGCTGCTTTCCCCTGTCTCTCCTTCCACATATTCTTTTTTATGTGCCGTGTCCTATCAGAACCTTGGCGATCATCGACTTCCACTTGGCTCTGTTTCTTGTTGCCCTCAATATTTTTTCTCTTGGCACCATTTCTAAGTCCAGCTCCGCCATCCTTTTGCTCAGACCTAACAAGCAAGTCTCGCGCTGCTTTCCCGCCCTCCTTCCACATATTCTTTTTTATGTGCTGTGTCCTGGCTTTCAGAACCTTGCGATCATCAATTTTACCCTGGCTCTGTTTTTGTTGCCCTCAACATTTTTTCTCTTGGCACTGTTTCTTAGTCCAGCCTGCCATCCATTTGCTCACAGACATAACAAGTGTCCGCGCTGCTTTCCCCTGTCTCTCCTTCCACATATTCTTTTTTTTATGTGCCGTGTCCCTATCAGAACCTTTAAGGATCATCGACTCACTGCCTCTGTTTTTGTTGCCCTCAATATTTTTTTCTTGGCACCGTTTTCAACCAGCTCCGTCATCCATTTGCTCAGACCCAACAAGCAAGTCTCGCGCTGCTTTCCCTGTCTTCCTTCCACTATCTTTTTTATGTACAAACTCTATCAGAACTCATGATCATCGACTTCCACTTGGCTCTGTTTCTTGTTGCCCCCAATATTTTTTCTCTGGCACCATTTCTAAGTCCAGCTCTGCCATCCATTTGCTCAGACATAATGCTAAGTCTCGCGGCCAGTTTTCTCTCTGTCTCCTCTCACATATTCTTTTTTATGTGCTGTGTCCTATCAGAACCTTAAGGATCATCGACTCTCCATTGGCTCTGTTTCTTGTTGCTCTGGCGATTTTTTCTCTCAGCACCCATTTCTAAGTCCAGCCTCCGCTATCCTTTTGCCCAGACCTAACAAGTAAGTCTCTGCGCTGCTTTCCTGTCTTCCTCTCCACATACCTTTTTTATGTGCTGTGTCCTATCAGAACCTTGGCGATCATCGATTTCCACTTGGCTCTGTTTTTGTTGCTCTCAATATTTTTTCTCTTTGGCACTGTTTCTTAGTCTTAGTCTATTATCCATTTGCCTTGACACAACAAGCAAGTCTCGCGCTGCTTCTGTCTCTCCTTCCACATATTCTTTGGGTGCCGTGTCCTACTGAACCCTATGATCATCACCACTTCCACTTGGTTTGCTTCCTTGCTGCCCTCAACATTTTTTCCTTGGCACCATTTCTAAGTCCAGCTCCATCCATTTGGGCCCAGACCCAACAAGTAAGTCTCTGCGCTGCTTTCCCCTGCCCTCCTTCCACATTTTATGTGCTGTCTTTATTTGGGGCACCTTGGCGATCATCGACTTCACTGGCCTCTGTTACCGTTGCCCTCAACATTTTTCTCTTGGCACCGTTTCTAAGTCCAGCTCCGCCATCTCATTTGTCTACAGACATAACAAGTAAGTCCCGCGCTGCTTTCCTGTCTCTCCTTCCACATATTCTTTTTATGTGCCGTGTCCTATCAGAACCCTGGCGATCATCGACTTCCACTTGGCTCTGTTTCCTCGTTGCCCTCAATATTTTTTTTCTTGGCACCGTTTCTAAGTCCAGCTCCACATCCATTTGCTCAGACATAAGCAAGTTCAGCGCTGCTTTCCTGTCTCTCCTTCCACATATTCTTTTTTTATGTGCAGTGTCTCATCAGAACCTTGGCGATCATCGACTTCCACTTGGCTCTGTTACTTGTTGCCCTCAACATTTTTCTCTTGGGCACCGTTTCTAAGTCCAGCCTGCCATCCATTTGCTCACAGACCTAACAAGTGTCTCTGCTTTCTCCTGCCCCTCCTTCCACATATTTTTTTCTGTGCCGTGTCCTATCAGAACCTTGGCGATCATAGACTTCCACTTGGCTCTGTTTCTTGTTGCCCTCAATATTTTTCTCTTGGCACCATTTCTAAGTACAGCTCCGCCATCCATTTGCTCAGACCTAACAACAAGTAAGTCTCGCGCTGCTTTCCCCCGTCTCTCCTTCCACATATTCTTTATGTGCCGTGTCCTATCAGAACCTTGGCGATCATCGACTTCCACTTGGCTCTGTTTCTTGTTGCCCTCAATATTTTTTTTCTTGGCACTGTTTCTAAGTCCAGCCTGGCCATCCGCCCATGCCCAGACATAACAAGTAAGTCTCGCGCTGCTTTCCCCTGTCTCTCCTTCCACATATTCTTTTTTTATAAAAAGCGTGTCCTATCAGAACCTTGGCGATCATCGACTTCACTTCTTGGCTCTGTTTGGTTGCCCTCAATATTTTTTCTCTTTGCACCGTTTCTAAGTCCAGCTCCGCCATCCATTTGCTCAGACATAACAAGTAAGTCTCGCGCTGCTTTCCGTCTCTCCCTTCCACTATTCTTTTTTTATGCCGTGTCCTATCAGAACCTTGGCGATCATCGACTTCCACTCTGGCTCTGTTTCTTGTTGCCCTCAATATTTTTTCTTCTTGGCACCATTTCTAAGTCCAGCTCCGCTATCCATTTGCTCAGACATAACAAGTAAGTCTCGCGCTGCTTTCCCCCGTCTCTCCTTCCACATATTCTTTTTTATGTGCCGTGTCCTATCAGAACCTTGGCGATCGACTTCCCACTTGGCTCTGTTTCTTGTTGCCCTCAATATTTTTTTCTCTTGGCACCATTTCTAAGTCCAGCTCCGCCATCCTTGCTCAGACCTAACAAGTAAAAGTCTCGCGCTGCTTTCCGTCTCTCCTTCCACATATTCTTTTTTTTATGTGCTGTGTCCTATCAGAACCTTGGCGATCATCGACTTCCACTTGGCTCTGTTTCTTGTTGCCTCAATATTTTTTCTCTTGGCACCGTTTCTTAGTCCAGCTCCGCCATCCATTTGCTCAGACATAACAAGTCTCGCGCTGCTTTCCCCCGTCTCTCCTTCCTACATATTCTTTTTTATGTGCCGTGTCCTATCAGAACCCATGATCATCGACTTCCACTTTGGCTCTGTTTCTTGTTGCCCTTTGGTTATTTTTTCTCTTAAGCACCATTTTAAGTCCAGCTCCGCCATCCATTTGCTCAGACATAACAAGTAAGTCTCGCGCTGCTTTCCCCTGTCTCTCCTTCCACATATTCTTTTTATGTGCCGTGTCCTATCAGAACCTTTGGCGATCATCGACTTCCACTTGGCTCTGTTTCTTGTTGCCCCCAATATTTTTTCTCTTTGGCACCATTTCTAAGTCCAGCTCCGTCATCCATTTGCTCAGACCCAACAAGTAAGTCTCGCGCCGCTTTCCCCTGTCTCTCCTTCCACATATTCTTTTTTTATGTGCCGTGTCCTATCAGAACCTTGGCGATCATCGACTTCCACTTGGCTCTGTTTCTTGTTGCCCTCAATATTTTTTCTCTTGGCACCGTTTCTAAGTCCAGCTCCGCTATCCATTTGCTCAGACATAACAAGTAAGTCTCGCGCTGCTTTCCCTGTCTCTCCTTCCACATATTCTTTTTTTTATGTGCCGTGTCCTATCAGAACCTTGGCGATCATCAGCTTCCACTTGGCTCTGTTTCTTGTTGCCCTCAATATTTTTTCTCTTGGCACCATTTCTAAGTCCAGCTCCGCGTCCATTTGCTCAGACCTAACAAGTAAGTCTCGTATTGCTTTCCCCCGTCTCTCCTTCCCACATATTCTTTTTTATGTGTCGTGTCCGATCATCGGCTTCCACTGACTCTGTCTCTTGTCGCTCTCAATATTTTTTCTCTTGGTATCTCTTCTAAATCCCGCTCCACTATTCATTTTCTCAGACCTAACAAGTACGTCTTGCACTGCTTTTTCCTGTCTCTTCTTCTCTTTATCCAGCCTGTGACTATTAAATTCTCCAGGCCCTCTTTCCTCGTTACATGTCCCAGGTACGTCATTTGTCTCTTTTCTTATTATTAGGTATGAGTTTTCTTCCCGTTTGCACCCTTTTCATCAACTCATCGTTGCTCACATGCTTAGCCCATGGAATGCTCAGAATTCTTCTGTAAAACCACATTTCTGCTGCCTCAAGCCACTCCTTTAGTTTTGATGAGATCGTCCAACATTCACTTCGAGTTGAAAAATCTGTAACATGAATTTTAATTGGTGAAAGTTCAACAGACAAGTATGTTATATGGTGTTTCTGTTAAACGAAGCAGATAAAATAGTTAATTAATGAAGCAGAAAAATTATTAATGATGCCTATAAATTAACAAGATATATATTGGTCAAGCTGACGACGCAATTTACACTGAGAGCTAGAACGAGGAAAGAAGAAATAAAGATTTGCCGGAAGGGTGAAGCGTGCTTGACGGGGAGGAAATAAAAAAAACTTTATCGACAGAAAACGTTTTCACATGCATTTGCCTCTAAAATCTAATCTAAATCTAAATCTAAACTTGTATATAAATAGAACTTTGTCTGTGTGTGTGTGTGTCTGAGTGTGTGTGTGCCCGTTACCTATAGGCTCCGAAACGGCTGAACAGATTTTTTGGAAAATTTACACAGTCGTATTAAGCGTCTGCGAGTGTTCTTAGATAAGTTTTGTGTCGAGGTACCCCTGATAAATATCGAAAATCGATAATCGATAATCAAAAAAATCGGGTTATAGAAGGAGTGGTCCGATTTTAATCAATTTTTATACGCTCATAGACAAAGACAGAAGAAACGATATTCAGAAGTTTCAAGGTTGCAGTTCTTACAATAGTGAAGAAAATCGATAATATATATATATATATAAAAGGCAAGATGTTTGTGTGTGTCTGTTTATCTGACTGTATTTTTTTTAGCCCTTTTATTTTAGTTTTTGCTTCGGGTTTGGCTCTAAGTAGGTATAATTGTAGTTCTTAGTCTCAGCCATTTACTCAGACGACTTATTTGGTTTTCAAAATTCAGTTTACGAAGAAAAAAAAACTAATTTGATATCGACACCAGGAAATCAAAATTTGACTTACATCCATTCATTTTTCTTTCAGTCTACGGTTTCGTTTTAACTGGAAACAACTATTGCTTTTTAGTCTTTCGTGCCAACGTCCAAAGAGTCTGAGCTCCAGGACCATGGATTCGTTTTAAAGCTTTCATCATACCCGAGCAATGCCAGGCTATACTGCTAGTAATAAAATAATACAAGAGGATATATAGAGTGTTGCATTAAAACAGATCCAAGGTAGCAGTAAAAAAAATTATCATTAGTAAAATTGATTTCACTATTGGAACATGTTATATGAGTCATGGTAATTATGTCTGAAAAATAATATCGCCTAAATGTACGCCATGGCTTCGGCAGCACAACTGCACTCGATGGTCAAAATCTTTGATGACGTCTCTGCACAGTTGCTTCTCAATCTTCCCATAATGTCTTATTATCTTATCCTTCAATTGTTGAATTGTTGTTGACTTGTTGACATAGACCTTACTTTTGAGATGAACCCAAAGGAAGAAAACTAAAGGCGTCAAGTCGCCCGATCGGGGTGGCCAATTGACATCACTGTTTCGAGAGATGATACGACCAGATTTCATTTGATAAAGCCATGGTTGCATTGGTGCCATCCTGTTGGAACCACAAATCTTCGACATCCATAGCGTTTGATTCAGGTCATAATTGCTAGGATCAAATTAACATGATCCAATAGTGAAATCAATAGAATATCACCAGTACTCTCATTTAATAAAGTCATTGTTGCATTGTAGCCATCATGTTGGAACCACACATCTTCGACATCCATAGCGTTTAATTCAGGTCATAATTGCCAGGATCAAAATAACATGATCCAATAGTGAAATCAATAGAATATCACCAGTACTCTCATTTAATAAAGTCATTGTTGCATTGTAGCCATCATGTTGGAACCACACATCTTCGACATCCATAGCGTTTAATTCAGGTCATAATTGCCAGGATCAAAATAACATGATCCAATAGTGAAATCAATAGAATATCACCAGTACTCTCATTTAATAAAGTCATTGTTGCATTGTAGCCATCCTGTTAGAATCACACATCTTCGACATCCATAGCGTTTAATTCAGGTCATAATTGCCAGGATCAAAATAACATGATCCAATAGTGAAATCAATAGAATATCACCAGTACTCTCATTTAATAAAGTCATTGTTGCATTGTAGCCATCCTGTTGGAACCACACATCTTCGACATCCATAGAGTTTAATTCAGGTCATAATTGCCAGGATCAAAATAACATGATCCAATAGTGAAATCAATTGAATATCACCAGTACTCTCATTTAATAAAGTCATTGTTGCATTGTAGCCATCCTGTTGGAACCACACATCTTCGACATCCATAGAGTTTAATTCAGGTCATAATTGCCAGGATCAAAATAACATGATCCAATAGTGAAATCAATAGAATATCACCAGTACTCTCATTTAATAAAGTCATTGTTGCATTGTAGCCATCCTGTTGGAACCACACATCTTCGACATCCATAGAGTTTAATTCAGGTCATAATTGCCAGGATCAAAATAACATGATCCAATAGTGAAATCAATTGAATATCACCAGTACTCTCATTTAATAAAGTCATTGTTGCATTGTAGCCATCATGTTGGAACCACACATCTTCGACATCCATAGAGTTTAATTCAGGTCATAATTGCCAGGATCAAAATAACATGATCCAATAGGGAAATCAATAGAATATCACCAGTACTCTCATTTAATAAAGTCATTGTTGCATTGTAGCCATCATGTTGGAACCACACATCTTCGACATCCATAGCGTTTAATTCAGGTCATAATTGCCAGGATCAAAATAACATGATCCAATAGTGAAATCAATAGAATATCACCAGTACTCTCATTTAATAAAGTCATTGTAGCCATCCTGTTGGAACCACACATCTTCGACATCCATAGCGTTTAATTCAGGTCATAATTGCCAGGATCAAAATAACATGATCCAATAGTGAAATCAATAGAATATCACCAGTACTCTCATTTAATAAAGTCATTGTTGCATTGTAGCCATCCTGTTGGAACCACACATCTTCGACATCCATAGAGTTTAATTCAGGTCATAATTGCCAGGATCAAAATAACATGATCCAATAGTGAAATCAATTGAATATCACCAGTACTCTCATTTAATAAAGTCATTGTTGCATTGTAGCCATCCTGTTGGAACCACACATCTTCGACATCCATAGAGTTTAATTCAGGTCATAATTGCCAGGATCAAAATAACATGATCCAATAGTGAAATCAATAGAATATCACCAGTACTCTCATTTAATAAAGTCATTGTTGCATTGTAGCCATCCTGTTGGAACCACACATCTTCGACATCCATAGAGTTTAATTCAGGTCATAATTGCCAGGATCAAAATAACATGATCCAATAGTGAAATCAATTGAATATCACCAGTACTCTCATTTAATAAAGTCATTGTTGCATTGTAGCCATCATGTTGGAACCACACATCTTCGACATCCATAGAGTTTAATTCAGGTCATAATTGCCAGGATCAAAATAACATGATCCAATAGGGAAATCAATAGAATATCACCAGTACTCTCATTTAATAAAGTCATTGTTGCATTGTAGCCATCATGTTGGAACCACACATCTTCGACATCCATAGCGTTTAATTCAGGTCATAATTGCCAGGATCAAAATAACATGATCCAATAGTGAAATCAATAGAATATCACCAGTACTCTCATTTAATAAAGTCATTGTAGCCATCCTGTTGGAACCACACATCTTCGACATCCATAGCGTTTAATTCAGGTCATAATTGCCAGGATCAAAATAACATGATCCAATAGTGAAATCAATAGGATCTAACCAGTACTCTCATTTAATAAAGTCATTGTTGCATTGTAGCCATCCTGTTGGAACCACACATCTTCGACATCCATAGAGTTTAATTCAGGTCATAATTGCCAGGATCAAAATAACATGATCCAATAGTGAAATCAATAGAATATCACCAGTACTCTCATTTAATAAAGTCATTGTAGCCATCCTGTTGGAACCACACATCTTCGACATCCATAGCGTTTAATTCAGGTCATAATTGCCAGGATCAAAATAACATGATCCAATAGTGAAATCAATAGGATCTAACCAGTACTCTCATTTAATAAAGTCATTGTTGCATTGTAGCCATCCTGTTGGAACCACACATCTTCGACATCCATAGAGTTTAATTCAGGTCATAATTGCCAGGATCAAAATAACATGATCCAATAGTGAAATCAATAGAATATCACCAGTACTCTCATTTAATAAAGTCATTGTTGCATTGTAGCCATCATGTTGGAACCACACATCTTCGACATCCATAGAGTTTAATTCAGGTCATAATTGCCAGGATCAAAATAACATGATCCAATAGGGAAATCAATAGAATATCACTAGTAACACTGTTTTATTTACTTCTAATTTCAATCTGTCTTAATGGAACACCCTATAATTTTCGTTTAATACTAAAAAAAACATCATTCTATTTTTATAACAGCATCACATTATCTCTTGGTTTTATTTGACACTTATCGAAAGTTAACACAGTTCGTATTTACGCTGATCATTGCATCACAATTAATTAAAATATAACTAAAGACAGGAGGTTGGTATTCCAAAGGTCTTTCTGCGCGTGAACCTGGCCACTAACAAAAGGGCAAGAGGGCGACCTTATGTTTGCTTCAAGGACGTCTGCAAAAGGAACGTGAAGACGATGCGCATGGACATCGAAAGGTGGGAAGACGTACTCAATGATCGACAACACGGCATTCGCGATTTACACTTAGGGCTAGAACGAGGAGAGGAGTAGCAAAGGCTTGCCGCACGGGTAAAGCTTGGCCGACGGAAATAAATCAACAATTTGATATCAGGACAGAGCGTCTTCAAATGCATTCGTTGTAGTCGTGGCTGTTACTCCCTTGTGTGCCTGTACAGCCATAAGAGATGCTGCACTGCATTAGAAGCTGAGGCATAATTCTTTGTTCCAAGGTTTCTCGAGAAAGACAGATACCACACAAACACTAAACAGTTTAATGAGAAACAGGAATATTCTGTATGAAACGAAAACAAAAAGCTTTGTAAAATCAATCCTATACAACAGAGCATTCTGGGCAATTAGTCACAGATGAAAAGTAACGTTTTGACAACGTGTTGTGGTTCAACAGAAGGATCCTGCGAATAGACTGCAGATATGAAGAACCAGCACATTTTAAGGAAAATGGAAACGAAAAGAGATTTTCGGGAAATTTAAAATCAGATCTTAACTATTTATAAAACATCTCATTGTCCGTTGTACATTTACAGACTTACCAGTTTATGTGGCTGAGTTCTTTAATTTGAATTATATAATTACAAGAAAACAACAGTCAGTCGTTCTTCTAAAAGTCAGAAAATCAATGAGAACAATAATGAAGAAATGTTATATATCGCCGTACGACGACAAAACAACAAACACGCATATATAAAAATATAAGGTTATATTTTTATTAATGACGACGAACCGTGTGGAATAGAGAACGGAAGGGTGAGAGCGCACATAGAATGGGTTGACGGGAGTGTAGTCTTGCCTGTGGTGTTTCTCTGCTTCCACTGGCCGTTCTCTGCTAGCGAATCCGTGTGTCGAGGTCTTTATATAGTCTTCTAGAACCGGGACTTTCCTTCCGGTTTTGCCTCGCCCACTCAACGCCCACGTAATTCCCAGAGACACCTGTTCTGTTTGCCTCCGTAGTCATTTCCGCCGCTGTCGGAAATAAGGTCAAACGACATCCGCTCCGGCCTCGACAGGATGTATTTCACAAACACCCGCCCTGCCGCTCGCCGACCCCTCCACCGACGGGAAACACCATCGCTTGCATCACTTCCTCGGGTGGGGCCAGATTGTTATATTACAGAAAGATTTATGCCAACCATACTCGTTCTCTCGACCTACCGTTTCCTTTCTAATTTAAACTATACTAACATCTTTTTAGCGTTCGTGTTAACTTTAACCGTGCCTAAAGCCTGACCAATATCCACTTTTTTAGCATTAGTGAAAATTTGGCCTATGTCTAAATGATTTCCTCTTCTGCAAAACTAGACCAATATCTACTGTGTGAGTATTAGTGTATACTTGACTTTTGCCTAATTTTTTATTCATCTACAAAACTAGATAATACCTTCGTTTTTTAGTATTAGTGTAAACTGTACCTGTGACTATGTTGTTACTCTTCCGCAAAAACAGACCAACATCTACTTTTTTTTTAGCTTTAATGTAAATTGGACCTGCCACTCAATTGTTGACTCCTTTTGAAAACCAGACCAATATCTACTTTTTGAGCATTAGTGTAAACTAAATCAGTGAATAAAATTGTTATTTTTCGACTAAATCAGACAAACAACTTCATTTTTATCATGAATTTAAACTGGAACTCTGACTTAATTTTTGAATCTTCTACAAAAACAGACCAATATCTACTTTATGGGAATTAGTGTAAACTAGACCTGCGACTAAATTTTTCAATCTTCGGCAAAATAAGAACAATATCTACTTTTTGGGCATTAATTTTTAACTTGATCTGTGACACAATTGTTTACACTTCAGGTTCAGCAAAACTATACCAATATATACTTTTTCAGAATTAGTGTATACTTGACTTGATAGTTAATTTTTGACTTTACAGCTAATACAGACCGATATTTTTGAAGATTAGTTCAAACGTTCAGTTTTTGAATATTCAGCAAAACCAGACCAATATCTACGTTTTGGGCATTGATGTAAACTAGACCCGAGACTAAATCTTTTCCTCTTTGCAAAACCTGACCCTATCTACTTTCTGAGCATTAGTGTAAACTGAACATGTGTCTAAATTTTTGACTCTTCTGCAAAACCAAACCAATATGTAATTTTGAGCATTCAGTTAAATTTGAGCGAGGAATTAATTTGTCCTACATCGGCAAAACCAGCCGAATATCTAATTTTAGAACAATAGTGAAAATTATAGCAGTGGCTAAATTGCTGACTCTTCTGCAAAACCTGATCAATATCTAGTTTTTAAACATTAGTGTTAACTGAAACTGGATCTAAATTTTTGACTTTTCTACAAAACCCAACCAATATCTACTTTTTGGGCATAATTGTACACTGACCATTATCTAAATTTAACCAGTATATACTTTTTGAACAATACTGTAAACTGGACTATTGACTAACTCTTTTACTCTTCCGAAACTATATCTGGTTTTCGTGTAAGCCAGGCCAATTCATGCTATTTTCATTCTAGATTAAACCAGGCCTATGTCTATATTGTGAATCTAGTGTAAAACCGGGGGTCTGTATACTTTTTAAAAACTCTAATGTAAATCTAACATAAGTATACTGTTTTGACTGTCATGTCAACTGAATATATCTCTTTTTCACTCGAGTGTATACCAGAGCAGTCTATTTAAATGCTATATATTTCATATATATTTTCTTTAGTACATGACTGCAAATGACGTTGTGTTCTTGTTTTTGACAAAACACGATCACCTATCTGTGGTTGGGAAATGAATTTGACACCAGTAAGAAAAACTCAGTTCGGAAAGTCACAAAACCTTCGTTGATTGTAAACATAGAAAATCATTTTTTGTTCTAAGATTTTTTTCGTATCCGCTATGGAAGAACGACATTTCAATATATATCATGACATTCAAACAGTTCTTTCCTGGCATAATGTTTTTGCCGCATTTAGCGCTTGTCTTATTCTGATAAAAACAAAATGAATACAAAAAAATTGTGTTTCATTTACTGTACAATTTTTGAAAAAGTTTTTCCTATGAACGTTGTCAACATTTTTACCTACATTTAGGGCGTTAATTCTTACAGATTTCTGCTCAGTATGGCGTAAGGCCACGAAAGAAAAATTATTATTTTCATAATTATGCACCACGCGGTTCGAAATTGCTAGCATCTGAATAAGACAAGAGCGCACAACACCCGAAACGTCTTACAAATGACAACAAAGATGGGGACAATAGTCCTAGTAATGTAAATACTGTAAATACTACCTCATCTCAGAAATATAGACAAATAGTCATAAAGGGATATTTCATGATTAAAAAAACTATTACACAAACGTATATATATATATATATGGATCAGAACGTGACAAGAAAAAGTAGGAAAAAGTGTCTTTAATCTAACATGTTCCACTTTAACAGTCTTCTTCAGAGATTTTTAAAGACGCATTTAAAGAATCTCTGAAGAAGCTTGTTAAAATGAAACATGTTAAATTACTGAATGGTTTTTTCTGCGTCTTCTTTACTTATTCCATTCACACACACACACACACACACGCACGCACACACACACACACACACATATATATATATATATATATATATAGTGTATCGAGGCAGCAAATATTTTTCTAAGCATCTACTGTTAAATATTAGAGACAATGAATGTCTAATAAGTTAAATATAAGAGACAATGTATGTCTATCATGAGCGGTTCTAAACATCGTATTTTTTGCTTTAATTTCAGGTGAAAATAAAAACAAAATTTCTCCAACATTTGGATAATTTTTTTATTAAGTTGTATTTGCTTTTTATCCAGGATTAAACCCGACCGAATTGGCGTCAGTCGGTAATTCTACCTCTGAGCTACGGGCACTCGGTGGAAGGAGGCAGACTTCTTAGCGTGTATATTAGCATTATACACGCTAAATAGCTGAGAGTGTTCTAATTCATTGCTGAATGAACGATGCGTAGATGCCAGAGTAGCTACTGTTTTTCAAATATACCATTCTTACAGAGTGCTCAATCAGGATGTGAGAGCGTAAATAGTCATCCGCACACAGATCTGTTCCTCTGTGTATATATATATATATATATATATATATATATAATGGCACCTAATGCGCCAGACGAACCTACCTAGATTTATCCTAAAGGGATCGTCAAGGAAAGCTGGCTAAAGACAAAAAGAAAAAACGACATATAAAACGGACATATAAAAAGCTGGCCAGGAATTTTGTAGGCTTTGCACTGAAGAGAAACTGGTTATAGCTTTGTTTTAGCAACCGACAAACTTACTGAATTCTAAGACTGAAATCCTGAATAAATGTAGGCATAGGAAGCCCTGGCTATTGGATTAGGCCCTTTTATCGTGGTATAGTACCATTTTGTTTTTGCCTTTGTCTTTTATCCCTCCCCCTGAAAGATAAAAATTAAAAATTAAAAGTAATAAAATTGTTAACGCCCCTCCCTTGTGTTACGTAGTTTCTTTGATTTCCTGGTCACGTGGCGTTGTCTTAGTTACCATTTTATATGTCGTTTTTTTCTTTTCCTCTTTAACCAGCTTTCTCGGACGATCCGTTTAGGAGAAAACTAGGTAGGTTCGTCTGGATTATTAGGTGCTATTAATTTAGCTCTACCTTTGTATTGAGCGCTTTCTGTTAGATGATTACATTGGGGTTCATGGTCATTTCTGTTCGAAAACTTTTAACAGACTTTCATGTCCTAAGCTCTTTCTTTTTTAAAAACCATTTTTTCCTTCGTTCGAAAGTGTCCGAGGGAGGATTTAGAGACAAGTGTAATTATAATCACGTTTTACATATATATATATATATATATATATATATATATATATATATATCATTAGGCAATTTGCGTTTTTGTTGTATTGTATGTTCGAGAGCTTTCGGCTAAATTTTTAGCCATTATCAAATTTATCATAGATGAATTTAATTTTTACTTTTGACGAAATGTATGGATTGTTTTATGTATGTATCTAGAGTTATAAGAATGGTCAGCACATAGACACACAAAGACACACACAGACATGCACATACTTACACACATACACACACATGTATATTTTTAATGACCACCTAATACAAGGCTCAAGAGCCACTCAAGGTAGTGTGTTACTGTGTGGGGTTGTATTAACTTAGGGAAGAATATAGGAAAAGCTGTTTGATGCAGAGTGGTCAGGAGTATAGAGTTCAGATAGACTTAAGGAACGGGAAATCTAACCCTAAACAGAAAACAAGGAATAAACACACACACACACACACACACACACATATATATATATATATATATATATATATATATATATATATATATATATATATGACTGTGGCTGTGCGGGTACTTGTGTGTGTATATATATATACTAGCAGTATAGACCGCTGTTGCTCGGGTGTAATGAAAGCTGTAAAACTAATCCATGGTACTGGAGCTCAGACACTTTGGATGTTGGCACGAAAGACTAAAAAGCAATAGTTGCTTCCAGATATTTTCCAGATATGGTGTGTGTTTATTCAAAATTTGACATTCACGTAATTTAATCATATCAAAATGATTAGAATGTGTTTTAAGGAGATTAAGCAAAATTATGGCAGAATATTTAATTCTCATTTTCATGAATCTAGTGTGGTTATATTGACTCTAGTATGGAATAATTTTGAAAAGATTCATACATTTTTTCATTGGTTGGTGAGAGCCTGACCTCATTTTTGCAAGGGAAATACATTGAAAACATTTTTAGGAAATAACATACTTTTGTTTAAATCAATCAAGTTGGTCATTTTCTTTTCTTCTCTTTTTGTTATTTATTTTTTCGATAAAGAGACAAGAATTTCTTTTTGGTTCCAAAATATTTTCGTTGTGATTTTACTGCAAACAGCGTCTGATACTCAAATAAAAAAAAACAACTTTTCAGGATGTTCTTCGAGAAAGATTGGATGAAAAGGAATCAAACCAACAAACATCCATTAGTAAAACTTACATATAAGGCGTTCGTAATAAGATGTCAGAAGTCATTTCAGGAAGCCACCAATTCAAGGAAAGCTCATGCAATATCGAATCTGTGATCTGAGAAAATCGGCCGACAATGTTTTAATCAGAAAGTAAAAAGAAGCATTTGGCGCTTTTAGCGAATTTTTTAGTTGTCCAAACTTTGGATTGGAAAATGTTTTGTCAGATGAATGGACTTTGAAAATCTAACAGAGAGAAAGGCCAGAGCGGTAAAAGAGGAGTAGGATTCTGTGGAAAGAGAGAAGCTCAACCGTATGTTGAGTAAAACTAATGGGTGGAAGAACGAAAACGAAAGAACCTGGGAAAGGAGATCAGACTTCTTAAGAAGTCATTTTCACACCCCCAAAATGTGTTCTTTTCCTATCTATCTATCTATCTATCTATCTATCTATCTATCTATCTATCTATCTTTTTTTCTTTCTTTTTATGTCTCTATCTGATTCTGTATATATTTTTTTTAATCATTTCACCCCGAGCAAGGCAGAAATGCCACTGATAAGCGGGGGGGGGGCTACATAACTGTAAAAAGATTAATTAGAAAAGAGTGAGGAGTACAAACTAGTTAGAAAGGAGCAATAGAAACCTGAGAATGCAGGTGCGATGACAGATACATAGGTAGAGAGAAAGGAAAGGTTATACGGGGGTGGGGAGAGAGCTAGAGTCCAGTGGTTAATAGATGAGTATTGGCATTGCATTTAAATTTCTGGAGGTTGTAGCCGTCAGGAAAGCAAGAATATGGGAGCGAGTTCCACAGGCGGGAAGTTCTAGAGAAGAATCTGCAGGAGTAGAATTGTCGTCTGCATTTGACTAACCTGACTGTGAATGGGTGGGATCCAGTTGCCAGTCTGGTTGCACGAGTAAACACCTGTTGAGGAGGCACCAGCAGAAGCCATGCAAGTATTTATAGAACAGACAAAGGGAGGCCACATTTCGACGATGGGGAAGTGGCTGCAGTCGAGCCGCCAGATCAGTACCTATCACATTACAGACTCTCCTTTGGAGCCTGTCGAGAACACTGAGGAGAACGGCAGGGGCGCCTGACCACAAATGGCAGCAGTACTCCATGCACGGACGGATGGTTGACTTGTATATATGCAGGATGGATTCAGGCGGAAAAACATCCTGGATCGGCATAGTGACCCAACCTTCTTAGCAGTAGATTTAGCTATGGAATCAATATAGTGGTTCCATTTGAGGTCTGAGGAGAGAGTTATGCCAAGGAGGCGTAGTGTGTTGCTCTCAGGGAGAATCGCTTGGTCCATGCTTATGGGAGGCAGAAGAGGTTGCCTGTAATGGTTGACAGACATCAGCTTGGTCTTAGACGCATTGAAGTTGACAAGCCACTTCTTGCCCCAATTCACCACAGTGTAGATCCTGTTCAATGTCAGCAGCGAGATTATGTCTGTTCGCCACGACAGGTTTCTTACAGGTGCTGGAGTATATTGTGCTGTCGTCTGCGTAGATGCCTACTTGGAAACTGATCTCATCTGGGAGGTAGTTGATGAAAATAAGGAAGAGCGTCGGGCCCAGGATAGAGCCCTGTGGGACACCAGCATTCGTGCTGTAGGATGAAGAGGCATGCCCATTGAAAACGACCTTCATTTAGCGGTTTTTTAAAAAAGATTAGATTAGGTCAAGCAGGCGACCGGTAATACCGTAACCCCGTAGCTTGCATAGGAGGCCAGAGTGCCAAACCCTGTCAAAAGCCTTGGAGATGTCCAGAGCAACCGCGCGAGCCTCGTCAGACTCATCAAGGGCCTGAGGCATGTACTCCGTTACGGTTGTTAGCAAGTCGGCCGTGGACCTGGCAAAGCGGAAGCCCTATTGCCTGTCAGAGAAGAGTTTGTGGGCAGTAAGATGTTGAACTGTTTAGGACATTGATTATGGCCTCGAAAACTGTCCCGAATATCGGTAGAAGACTGATATGACGATAGTTGGATGGGTCCGAGGGTTCACCACAATTCTTAAATACAGGAACGACTGAGGAGAACTTCCAGCATGCAGGAAAGATATCTATCTATCTATCTATCTATCTATCTATCTATCTATCTATCTATCTATTTTTCTGAATCAGTTCCTATAAAGCAATGGCTACATACTGCGGCATCATATTCTGCCCTGTCAGTCAAGTCACTTTCGAGACATGATCGCCCAAGCGTGTATAACGTATGGCACTTAACTGACTGACTGACTATATCTATCTATCTATCTATCTATCTATCTATCTATCTATCTGAATCACTTCATATCTATCTATCTATCTATCTATCTATCTATCTATCTATCTATCTATCTATCTGAATCAGTTCTTATCTATCTATCTATCTATCTATCTATCTATCTATCTACTATCTATTAATTTTTGTACTCTCGCTCTCACTTTCTTTCATTTTTTCTATCTATCCATCTATCTGTCTGTCTCTATTTATATATTTATATATATATTTGTCTATTTTTTTCTTTCTTTATTTCTGTTCATCTCTCGATTTTTCATTCTTTGTTATATTGCTATCTATGTCAGTCTGTTAATATCCGTTTTCACACATCTATCAAAATCTATCTGTGTACATATAACTTTCTCTCCCGGCCTATCGTTTCACACCTGTCTATCTATATATCAACGTATCCCACTATCTTTCTATTTATATATCCTTCTTTTTGAAACACTGTATTTCCTTTTGTCTATCTTTTTCAGTCAGTTCATATCTATCTATCTATCTATCTATCTATCTATCTATCTATCTATCTATCTATCTATCTATTTCATTCTGTTCATTATCTATCTATCTATCTATCTATCTATCTATCTATCTATCTATCTATCTATCTATCTATTAAGTTTTGTACTCTCGCTCTCTCTTTCTTTCATTTTTTCTATCTATCCATCTATCTGACTGTCTCTCTTTATATATATATATATATATATATATATATATATATATATTTGTCTATTTCTTCCTTTCTTTATATCTGTTCATCTCTCGTTTTTTCATTCTTTGTTATATTGGTATCTATGTCAGTCTGTTAATATCCGTCTTAACACATCTATCAAAATCTATCTGTGTACATATAACTTTCTCTCCCGGCCTATCTTTTCACACCTGTCTGTCTATATATCAAGCTCTCCCTCTCTCTTTCTATTCATCTATCCTTCTTTTTGCCACTCTGTATTTCCTTTTGTCTATCTTTTTCAGTCGGTTCATATTTATCTGTTCATATCTATCTATCTATCTATCTATCTATCTATCTATCTATCTATCTATATATATATATATATATATATATATCATTTCTCACTCTTGCTTTCTTTCTTTCCCTTTTTATGCCTCTATCTATGTCAGAAAATCTTTTCACATTTATCTACATGAATCTGTTCAGATGTATCTTTCGTTTATGTCGGCCTCTTCACATCAATCTATCATCTCAATATCTCACATTCTATCTATCTATCTATCTATCTATCTATCTATCTATCTATCTATCTATCTATCTATCTATCTATCTAATCACTTATCTATCTATCTATCTATCTATCTATCTATCTATCTATCTATTTATCTATCTATCTATCTATCTATCTATCTATCTATCTATCTATCTGAATCCGTTCCTGTCTATTTATCTATCTATCTATCCATCTATCTTTCTTTCTTTCTTTTTATGTCTCTATCTGATTCTGTATATTATCTATCTATCTATCTATCTATCTATCTATCTATCTATCTATCTGAATCAGTTCCTATCTATCTATCTATCTATCTATCTATCTGAATCAGTTCTTATCTATCTATCTATCTATCTATCTATCTGAATCAGTTCTTATATATCTATCTATCTATCTATCTATCTATCTATCTATCTATCTATCTATCTATCTATCTGAATCAGTTCCTATCTATCGATCTATCTATCTATCTACTATCTATCTATCTATCTATCTATCTATCTATCTATCTATCTATCTATCTATCTATCTATCTGAATCAGTTCTATCATCTATCTATCTATCTATCTATCTATCTATCTATCTATCTATCTATCTATCTATCTATCTGAATCACTCTATCTATCTATCTATCTATCTATCTATCTATCTATCTATTAATTTTTGGACTCTCACTCTCTCTTTCTTTCATTTTTTCTATCTATCCATCTCTCTGTCTGTCTCTCTTCATATTCATATATATATATATATATATATATATATATATGTCTATTTCTTTCTTTCTTTATATCTGTTCGTCACTGGTTTTTTCATTCTTTGTTATATTGCTATCTATGTCAGTCTGTTAATATCCTACTTAACACATCTATCAAAATCTATCTGTGAACATATAACTTTCTCTCCCGGCCTATATTTTCACACCTGTCTGTCTATTTTTCAAACTCTACCTCTGTCTTTCTATTCATCTATCCTTCTTTGTGCCACTCTGTATTTCCTTTTGTCTATCTTTTTCAGTCTGTTCATATATATCTCTTCACATCTATCTATCTATCTATCTATCTATCTATCTCTCTTTCTTTTTTCTTTTCTTTTTATGTCTCTATATATGGCTGTCTCTTAATATCTATCTTTTTACATCTCTTTTATTACGTTTAACTTTCTGTTTATCTATCTATCTATCTATCTATCTATCTATCTATCTATCTATCTATCTATCTATCTATCTATCTATCTCAATATGTTCACAATCTATCTATCTATCTATCTATCTATCTCAATATATTCACAATCAATCTATCTATCTATCTATCTATCTATCTATCTATCTATCTATCTATCTAGTTCTCAGTCCCTCTATTTATCTGGATATCAGTTGTTCTATCTATCTATCTATCTATCTATCTATCTATCTATCTATCTATCTATCTATTTGTATGTCTGTCTATCTATATTTGCGTGAATATATGTATGTAGTGTGCGATACCTTTGGGAAATAACTCAAAACCATACAAAATTTTAACGCAAGCCTTCTTGGTGAAACTGGATAAACAGAACTATTAGGTAGCCATCATTGTGACCGAGGGTAGGAACGTACTGGCCTTGCTCAAACTGCAAATCATTACAGAATGTGCGTTCTATTTTTAGAGGCATTCAGAAGGCAGTTGCTGCATTTGGAAATTAGAAAGTAGAGTTTGTTCAGATGGAGGCTTTATCCTCAAGGTTAAAGTAAGTTTGTATATTACATGTGTCTTAATGTTCATGGTGTACACCTCTGAAAGATGAACAACAAAGCAAAAACATAAAATAGCATCAGCGATTCAAACAAAAATGTCTGTGACGCTAACCTATCATCATTTAACAGTTGTTGATTCTAGATACTGTCGTCTTCCATATGCACAGAATCTAAAAATTAATAAATCTTAACCACGATGTGATGGACAGAGAATATTTCGAAAAAGGGGTATAACAAGATCCCTAAACAATTTTTCTACTCAGAACTGAGGGCAGGAAAGGGTCCACAACACAAAATTTGAAAAAATGGTTTAAAGATAAATCTAATATCTTTATTATCTGAATAGATTGCACATACTTATTCAGCAGTAGCAGTATAGCCCAGCGTTGCTCGGGTGCAAGGAAAGCTTCAAAACTAATCCATGGTCCTGGAGCTCAGACTCAGCCTAAAGAATATTTGTGTGAAGTTTGGTGAGAATCGGATAAAAATTGTGGATTTGTATAAAGGACATACACACAAACATCTTGCCTTTTATATATTTATATTTTCGATTTTCTGAATTATTGTAAGAACTGCAACCTTGAAACTTCTGAATATCGTTTCTTATGTCCTTGTCTATGAGTGTATCAAATTTGATTTAAATCGGACCACTCCTTCTATAACTCGATTTTTTTCGATTATCGATTTTCGATATTTATCGGGAGTACCTCGACACAAAACCTAGCTAAGAACACTCGCAGACGCTTATAGTACAACTGTGTAAATTCTCAAGAAAATTGGTTCAGCCATTTCAGAGTCTATAGGTAACGGACACACACACACAGAGACAAAGTTCCATTTATAAATAAGTTCAGATTTAGATTGGGAAGAACTGTACAAAGTTGAAATCACTTTTTTTTCGGACGGGATTCAACGCATTTGAAACACTCACACTGATTTGCTAGCTAATATGTAAAAGGTGGTATGTGAGCGCATGATGTTGTCGAGGACAAGTTATGTAAACAACTGAAAGATCATCATAACAACGAGATGCATGTCAGCTACGCGAACCTGCCTCATCGTCCTGCGAACAGTTGCATCTACAGCTGGGAAGGTTGGGATACTGTGTTCGGGCCAGAAATCTTTTCTCGTCAAAATCCATCTTGCACATTTAAAAATCTACAATTCTTCCGCTCAGTGAATACAGTTGTCATATCGAGTCGGGTGCTCTTGCTATGCATCTCGGAGTTTTTGACCAAATCCATGCAATGTAATCGATTCTTAGTTGTTATCTCGACTTCAGTCACTTTCTCACCGACCCGATGTGGCTTCTGTCTTTTTTACAAATATATTCATGACAACTACTCCGACAAGCTTTTTTCCCTGGTGTCCTGACCAAATGAATTCAAGCATTCTACAAGATTAGCATCTAGGTTCCATCCTTTTACCGTTCAAATAGTTAAATTTAACCACCACTTCTACTTAAACAGTTTAATTTCTCGCATTTTCTGGCCTGTAGAACTCACACGCGTTTACTTTATTCCCTGATAGCTACAATCTTTAAAAAATCGAATATAACTTTCTCTCCCGGCCTATCTTTTCACACCTGTCTGTCTATATATCAACCTCTCCCTCTCTCTTTCTATTCATCTATCCTTTTTGCCACTCTGTATTTCCTTTTGTCTATCTTTGTCAATCATTCCATATCTATTCGGTATTCCTTTACCTTCTTGAAACTTGTTCATTTTTTATTCTTTCTTCAATACACGCTGTACCCAGGCTTTTCTCTTACAGTAACCCTCTGTGCACCAGTGGCGGTCCCGTGTGAGTTGGTGTGAAAATGATTACAAAAATACGTGTTGTTTTCAACATGTTTGCAGATTATCATCTTGACGGAAAAGGTACGTGGTGTTACAAAAGAGAGTTGTACGCCATGCAGATACAATCAACCTAATCAAGGATACCGGGTTTAGATATGATACATGCTTGATATCTGATGAATAAGATCGAATGATGATGTCAAGAATATTCCTATGGGTGATAGACGCTAAAACAGACGGAGGCCATTACAGATGATGCGAGGGGTGAGGAGGCAGCCTTCATCTTTGAAAATATATCAATTATCCTGTATCTATATGAGAGATAACTCTCTCTCTCTCTCTATATATATATATATATATATATATGATGCGTGAAAATGATTTATATATATATATGTATATATATATATATATATACGACCGCGGGAACTCTCCTCCTTTATATTCCTCTTCGGTGGGGAATTCGATGGTCCTGTAGATAAAGAAGGATCGTCAAGAAATGTGGTTTGATCATGCTACCTGATGAAACTGATAAGGTTGAGACTTTAGCAAGTAAGTGGTAAACATTTTGTCTTTTAATATATTATTGGGTCTGTATATTCAGTTTTTTAGATTGTGCATTGAGTACTTTTTAAAAAAAAATCTACTGGTGTAACTTGTAGTTCTTTTACTTATATATATATATATATATATATATATATATATATATGTCTGAAAACTTTGAAACAAATATTGGTCACAAGTGTCAACCTATGGGCTATAGTTCGCCGAAAAGTAACGGGAGCCATTATAGGTGATACATGGAATAAGAAAGTGGCTCTTGGCTGAGCAAGATGTGACAGTCAGCATCTATCTATCTATCTATCTATCTATCTATCTATCTATCTATCTATCTATCTTATTCTGTTCTCATCTATCTATCTATCTATCTATCTATCTATCTATCTATCTATCTATTAGTTGAGCTTTACTTGTCTGTCTGATTGCTTTAGTCTGTTGATGCCACTCGGCATTACCTCCCTATGCTGAGTGAACTCTTCCGGTTTTATTCACAGAGACAAGTTTATAGAGAAATATATACATACAGAGAAACCAGCAGTGAGAGACGCTGATTTGATATTTAGATAATATTCTGTTCTCGCAAGAGCCATTTCCTGAGAGCAATGTAAATCAGTTAGTGAAAATCCCGAGAAATTATTCAGAAGTAATGTACATTATTGGCGACGAGGAAGATCAACTATTCAACAGGGTTAAAGGTCTTTACACATAAGATAACAAAACACTGAAATCCAATAGCTATTTATTCAGTATGTCTATTTTGGTTTGTTTATAACAAGAACTACGATGATTATTTATTATAGTATTTATCGATCAGCTTCTGATGGTATCTGTTTTTCTCTCTCTCTCTTATTTGTATTTGTCTACGTATATATATATATATATATATATATATGTGTGTGTGTGTGTGTGTGTGTGTGTGTGTGTGTGTGTGTGTGTCTGCTTATATACACGCATATATAATTATAATTTTTTTTTCTTAATCATTTCACCCCAAGCAAGGTATTCCACTGCCACCTTTGCGCAGGGGATTACATCGGGGAAAGTGATGAGAAAGAGTGGTTAGATATAGGAAATGTCAGAAGGAGGGTGATAGACGGAAAAGTATACCGAGGATGAGTGTCGGGTAGATGCGAAGAGGGTTTGGGAAATTGGATGCGAGTTAGTGTGTTAGGAGGTGCCTACTGACCTTACATTTAAATTCATGGAGATTGTAGCTGTCGGGGAAGCAAGTATGTGGAAGGGAATTCCACAGGCGGGAAGTGTGAGAAAAGAAGCTGCTGGAGTAGAAATTGCGATTACATTTTATCGGTTTCACTGTAAAAAGGTGGGACGTAGTTGCTAATCTAGTATCTCGTGCAAATTCGTACCTAGGGGCACCAGTGATCTGAGTTCATCGGAGCAGAAGCCGTGAAAGTATTTATAGAAAAGGCACAAGGAAGCCACGTTACGCCGGTGAGAGAGTGACTGCAGCCGGTCTACCAAGTCGGTATCGATCACATTACAGATTCTCCGTTGTATTTTGTCAAGAACCCTGAAGAGAATAGCAACCAGATGTAGCAGCAGTATTCAATACACGGGCGGATGGTAGATTTATTTTTTAAATATGTTTTTATTGAAAATTAATTTAATTCAAATTGCGACACGGTAATCTTTATGTTTTAATATTTTACATCATCAACAGGCAATGTTAACTCATTGTTGTGAAAATGATTGATTTTGAATGCGCTTGTTGTTTATAGATTTGATATGGATGGGGGAAGCCAAAAACATTTATGTGTGTTTAATTTAACTAATCAGAATGAAATTCAGCTTTTAAATTTGAAAGTATAGATTATATGTTTGGGAAATATAGGTTTTCCTCTTTTAATTTTAACGAGAAAATGTCAGTCTGTTGACCCACCGTCCAGACTGCTTTCTTCTGGTGCGATGTATTCATTTTTGTTACAAGATTATTGTCTTAGTTTTCTAAGTATCCTAGCATTATTTTTAAAACAAAAAAGAAAGAAATCATTTTATAATTTTGATCTTATTGAAAGGTAACTTTCGGTATGATTATACTATTTTTATTTCAGTTCAGAGTGCATATTACTTCAATTTTTCATAAACTTTTAATTAGTAAAAATTTTAAAATCTATTTCATTAATATTATATTATAATACAAAACTAATTATCGAATATATGTAAGTTAATGGATATTCTTTTATGAAGAATGTTTTTACCATTTTCTAAGGTGAACATTTTACAATTTTTACATATAACATTTATTTCATTATGTTTATTCAATAGGTTTTTATTCTTATAAAATTTAATAATATATAGTTTTCATATAGACACAGGAGGCATGGGTTGTTTAAAGATATCCTATAATTTTTAAAATTTATTCATTTTATTGTAGGAGTTTTATATATATCAGTTAAGTGCCATGCGTGATACACGCTGTGGGTGATCATGTCTCGAAATAGACATAGCTGACGGGGCAGAAGATTATCCCGCAGAAGTTTGCCATTGCTTTCTACAGTAGACTGGTTGCCAGCCAAGGCTATAGAACCAAATATGTTTTATTATTTAACCCATAACTGAAGGGAAGAGACGGATTAATACCTTTCCAAAGGGTATTTGTACGGAAGTGAATGCAATGAATTCAAATGGAATTTGAACTCAGCTCCCCGATTTCTCGTTCCGAGTCGATATCCACTGCACCACAACGCATATTATACATATACACCGGCGAATTATATATTAGTAGCTTAATGCCTTGTTTATAATTATAATAATAACTGATATGTATTAATTATTGATCATAATATGTCTCGCAATGAACACCATCACTTGACAAGACACAAGTGTTAAACCAAAAGATCTACTTTGAAGCGATGTTATAACATACTTATGTTTTAAATCTAAACTTATTTATAAATGGAACTTTGTCTCTCTGTGTGTATGTGTTTGTGTTAGTGTGTGTGTGTCCGTTACCTATAGACTCCGAAATGGCTGAACCGATTTTCTTGAAAATTTACACAGTTGTATTATAAGTGTCTGCGAGTGTTCTTAGATAGGTTTTGTATCGAGGTACCCCCGATAAATAGCGAAAATCGATAATCGAAAAAATTGGGTTATAGAAGGAGTGGTCCAATTTTAATCAAATTTGATACACTCATAGACAAAGACATAAGAAACGATATTCAGATGTTTCAAGGTTGCAGTTCTTATATTCGTTATATTCTTTTAGGCGCAAATATATTTTGGAAAAAGTATGAATCCTCCTCTCTCCAAGCTATAGGTTAATTAATTATACTAGCATCACTAAAAGTTATTATTATCTCAAAAAATAAAATTTCTTATAAAATATTTTAATTGTGGTATTAAAAAATCGAAAAAATCGGGTTGTAGAAGGAGTGGTCCGATCTTAATCAAATTTAATACACTCATAGACAAATACATAAGAAACGATATTCAGAACATTCAAGGTTGCAGTTATTACAATAGAGCAGAAAATCGATAATATATATTTATAAAAGGCAAGATGTTTGTGTGTGTGTCTGTTTATCTGTCTGTATGTCTGTAATTTTTCAGCCCTTTTATTTTAGTTTTTGCTTCGGGTTTGGCTCTAAATAAGTATAACTATAGTTCTTAGTCTCAGCCATTATACCAAGCTCTTGTCTCTCAACCATTACAGGCAACTTCTTCTGCCTCCCATAAGCATGGACCAGGTGATTCTCCCGGAGAGTAATACACTACGCCTCCTCGGACTTACCCTCTCCTCAGACCTCAAATGGAACCACTATATTGAATCCATAGCAAAATCTACTGCTAAGAAGGTTGGGTCACTATGTCGATCCAGGATGTTTTTTCCACCTGAATCCATCCTGCATATATACAAGTCAACCATCCGTCCGTGCATGGAGTACTGCTGCCATTTATGGTCAGGTGCCCCTGCCGTTCTCCTCAGTGTTCTTGACAAGCTCCAAAGGAGAGTCTGTAATGTGATAGGTACTGATCTGGCGACTCGACTGCAGCCACTTCCCCATCGTTGAAATGTGGCCTCCCTCTGTCTCTTCTATAAATATTTTCATGGCTTCTGCTCGGATGAGCTTAAGTCACTGATGCCTCCTCAACAGGTGTTTACCCGTGCAACCAGACTGGCAACTGGGTCCCACCCATTCACAGTCAGGTTAGCCAAATGCAGACGACAATTCTACTCCTGCAGCTTCCTCTCTCGCACTTCCCGCCTGTGGAACTCACTCCCGTATTCTTGCTTTCCTGACGGCTACAACCTACAGAAATTTAAATGCAAAGTTAATACTCATCTACTAACCACTGGCCTCTAGCTCTCTCCCCACCCCTGTATAACCTTCCCTTTCTCTCCTCCTATGTATCTGTCATCGCACCTTCTTTCTCAGCTTTCTATTGTTCCTTTCTAACTAGCCTGTACTCCTCACTCTTTTCTAATTAATATTTTTACATTTATGTAACCCCCTGCACATCAGTGGCGTTTCCGCCTTGCTCGGGGTGAAATGATTAAAAAAAAAAAATTATACCATTTACTCAGAGGACTTATTTAGCCTTCAAAATTCAGTTTACGACGAAAAAGACTTATTTGATATCGATACCAGAAAATTAACATTTGACTTACATCCATTCATTTTTTTTTTCAATCTATGGTTTCGCTTTCACTGGAAACAACTATTGCTTTTTAGTCTTTTGTGCCAACGTCCAAAGAGTCTGAGGTCCAGAACCATGGATTAGTTTTAAAGCTTTCATTACACCCGAGAAACTCCGGGTTATACTGCTAGTTTTAAATGAATATATATATATATATATATATATATATATATATGGTGCGTCCAGGTGAAGAGAACCAACAGTTTTAGAATTCCGAGTTCTTCCTTTTTAAAAAAAACTGATCAATACAACATATGCCGTAGAGCATAATATAACTATAATCAATTTTATTTTAATTAAAAAAACGATACGGAAATTTCGATATTTCATGTATTTACCTCATCAGGCGATCTTGACTCATGGTTGTGAAAAGGAATGCAAATCATTTTCACAACAATGAGTCAACATTACTTGATGAAATTTCCATGACGCAATGTAAATTAAATTTATTTTAAATAAAAACAAATCACACACACACACACACACACACACACACACACACACACATACACACACACACACACACACACACACATATATATATATAGATGCACTACCGGCTAGAATTATAAGTCCAGACCAGTGTTTTAAAAGAATGATGTATTTCATACTATTTTTTAATATTTATTTCCAAGTGAATAATCGTAAATGAAAATAGAATGATTCTTTTGATAATACTGCACAATAACATTCGCATCAAATGAATTTATTAATATTTAATAATTACTTGTATTGTAGTTTCATCAATGAAGGTATAAAGAAAATTTAGGGTGATTCGGACGAGTTCATCATTGCTTGCTTGCCTTGTAAAATTTTGCAAAGTAATAATAACAAAGGAATATTCTATTTTCATTTAGAAATATCCACTTGACAATAAATTCTAAAAATAGTACGAAAAACATCATTTCTTTTAGAAAAACTGGGGTGGCATAATAATAGCCGGTAGTGTGTGTGTATGTGTGTATATATATATATATATATATATATATATATGTAAATGTTCGTCTGCTGATTAATGTTATCCTCAGCATTCCGAATCCAGAGTTTCGTAGGCGTAACTGTCTGTCCAATACTCTGTGGGTATCTACAATTGACTGATTATGTTTTTCAAGTTTTCTTTTTTACGCACTTATCATTGGTTTAAGTTTTAGTTTTGCATCTGTTCTTGAAAGGGGATAATGTTTAATAGTTTATTTTGAAAAAGAAAATTGTATGCAAATGGAAACTTACAAAATTGATCTTTGAATCATCAGCTTTACAAAAACCAAAAATTTGGAAGGAAATAAAATCCAGTGGGTTAAATGCAGTTCAGAAAAAGCGGGATTAAAGACTTGAGAAGCAGAAAAAAAAGAAACGTTCGATTTTAGATAAGCGTGTACGGACTATGGAATCGTTGGAACGCATGAGAATAGGGAAATGAATATTTATTTAAAAAAAAAAGAATATTAAAATAAGGTAACCTTGCTTGATGGATATTTTATTCCTAGATAATAAGCCGGAAAGAATGCAGAAAGATAAGCATTACGCACTGAAGAGTAAACCTTTTTAATATATATATATATATATATATATATATATATATATATATATATACACAAATGAATAAGGAACGAAGAAAATAATTGCAACGTTCAAAACATTTATTTAAAACAGTGCTCAATATTAAAAAAGCAATGAATAATTATTATTATACTTTAGAACATGTACAAAGTTTAAACTACTACAAAATTGTACATTTTGTGTCGACATTGAAAGAACAATGTTGCATCAAGTAATTAATAATGATAGTAAGTACCTGATGAGACATTGTTCTTTCACTGTCGAAACAAAATATACAATTTTGTAGTATATATATATATATATATTGATTGATTGATTGATTGATTGATTGATTAATTGCTTAGTTTTTGGTCATAATAAAATTATAGCAATACACATCTGCATTAATAAGTAATCAATACAATTATATTGTGGAATTTTTTAATATTTTTCATTTGTAAACGAGTTATTACGCGACCTATTATTGCAAATCGCCTGAAGACACCAGATGGTAGAAACCTAGGTCGCGTAATAACTCGTTTACAAATGAAGAATATATATATATATATATATATATATATATATATATATATATATATATATATATATATTTGTGCTGCCAAAAAATGACTCCTTCTAGGTGTGACTTTAAACTACAATCGGCAGCAAGTCCTCTGACCAGAAATTGTAGTTTTTTGAAAGCGTGGAAACATATTTTAACCGCTATTGATCTCAGGCCCACCCTGACCCGGTGCCCCAGCTTATTCTTAGATAATAAGCCGGAATAAATAGAAATAGATAAACATTGTGTAATGAAGAGTCAAAAAATGTTTGCATGATATATATATATATATATATATATATATATATATATATATATATACACTTGTGTCGTCAAAAATGACACCTTCAGGGAATGACAATTAACTAAATCCGACAGCAAGGCCTCTGATCAGGAAATTGATGGTTTTGTGGAAGGTGGAAATACTTTTTAATTGCTGTGGTTCCTAAGTCTACCGTAACCCACGGTGGTAGCATCTGTTTAGATTCTAGCTATTGAAAATACTCCATACCCACCAGAAAATTTTCACAGTTTATTTTGTAGTAAAAGTACCAACAATACATTTTATGGTCAACAAAATATATCTCTAAAAATGTTGATAGCATAAAATCATATTCTAATCATCCATTGTTGAAAGCATGAAATTGCGTATTAAATATTTAGAATTCGGCATTTTAACCCATATAGATTAAATCAAGCAAAGAAACAACCAGTATGAAAGAACTCTTTTATGTTATATAACATTCTAGCATTTCTTAAATGAAATCATATTTTACTATAAAATATAAATTCAACAGAACTGCACTATAAAACACAGATATAACCGCATCTTGTAAACATATCCACACAAACATGTATATGTACAAATGCTGAGTATAATTTACCATGAATTTAACTGTGGAAGCAAAAAAATATATCTCATATTTTTATTGCATCTCGGCGTCAAAGAAAATTAAGTTTCGGTATTAAACGTCCCATAAAGAGTTAAGCAAATCAATCAATAAAAAATAACAGTTTTATTTTTATTTAAGTTTTTTAATCATTTCACCCCAAGCAAGTCAGGACTACCAATTGTGTGCATGGGTTACAGTGAGAGGAGAAAGAAGAAAGAAAATAAAAAAAAGAGGTTACAAGAGATATCGAAGAAAGAACAATAGAGAGTCATGGGAGTCAAGAAGATAGATGATGGTAACTGGCTTTTCACGTAAACCTTTGGAGATTATAGCTATCAACGAATCAAGCAAGCGGAAGGGAGTTCCACCGGCGGAGAGTGCAAAAAAAGAAACAACTAGAGCAAGTGGGTGTTACATTTGCCTATTTTGACGGTAAAACGATGGGACCTAGTTGCCAATCTAGTTGCACGAGGGCATCAGGAAATGAAACTCGTCAGAGCAGAAGCAGTGGAAATATTTTTAGAAAGGACAGAGGGAAGACACATGACGTCGGTGAGAAAGTGACTGAAATCGAGCTGCGAAATCGAGAATGATTACATTGCAGACCTTTCTTTGAATTTTGTCGAGAAACCAGAGATGAATAGCAAGAGCATCCGGCCACATATGAAAAACAGTATTCGATGCACGGAAGAATGGTAGATTTATAAATGTGCAAGATAGATTCTGACGAGAAAAGTTTCCTGGCTCGTAACAGTGACCCAACTTTCATAGCAGTAGATGTAGCTATTGATCCGATATAGTAAATGAGATCGGTTGAGATAGTGAGGCCGAAGAGTTGCAGTGTGTCGTTTTCATGGAGACTAGTGTGATCCATACTGATGGAAGGTCGGTAAGTTTCTCTATGGGGGTTAAGGTAAAGCTGCTTCGTTTCGGAAGCTTTAAAATTTACGAGCCATTTTTACCTTAGTCCATCACAGATTGGGGATACTTTCCAAGAGCAAAAATGATGTTTGCTTTGTCAGCCACTGGCAGATTTCATATTAAGACGGAAGTAGATGGTGGTGCCATGTGCATAGATGCCTACTTAGGAACTGATTAGATCAGGAAGATTATTGAACATATATAACTTATGCCTTATATATTTTATAAGAAGAATGCAGCTAAAAAAATTACTATTAATTTAAATAAAAATTGGTCTGATGAAAGTAATTCATGATAATCTATATATATAAATGGCAAGATGTTTGTTTGTATGTGTGTGTCTGTCTGTTTGTCTGTCTGTGTGTATGTGTGTCCTTTATACAAATCCACAAATTTTATCTGATTCTCACCAAACTTCACACAAATATTCTTTAGGCTCCCGGACAGGTCATGGGCTACTTATTTTTCCGACTTCCCCCGATATCGGATCAGGTCTGATCAAGATCAGGAGTTCAGCCCTTTTATCGTAGTTCTTAATGCAGAATTTACTCTAACTTGATAAAATTATAGTTTTTAGTTTCAAACATTAGTAGATCTTCTCAGAAGACACATTTTCCCCGATATCAGAAATCGATACACCCGATATTCTATCGAATCTGATCAAAAACCGATATTCAGCCACTAATACGGCTCATTTTTCTTCAATTTTACCCCCAATGGGTACGACAAGTTTTCATGGATCTACTTATGTTAGTTTATCCTTGAATGACTTATTTGACTCCGATATTGGAAATCGAAATCAGGTTTTCAGCCCTTTTATTTTGGTTTTTGCTTCGGGTTTTACTCTAAGTAGGTATAATTGTAGTTCTTAGTCTCAGCCATGATACCATTTACTCAGAGGACGTTTTTAGCCTTCAAAATTCAGTTTGCAACGGAAAACTTATTTGATATCGATACCAGGAAATCAAAATTTGACTTACATCCATTCATTTTTCTTTCAATCTACGTTTTCGCTTTGACTGGAAACAACTATTGCTTTTTAGTCTTTCGTGCCAATGTCCAAAGAGTCTGAGCTCCAGGACCATCGATTATTTTAAAAGATTTCATTCCACTCGAGCATTTCTGAGGTATACCGATAGCCCTATATATACTTGTGTATAGTGTGAAGTTTTATTATCATTTGTTTACGTAAAAATCAAGGGATTGCACTATACACAGATATTTTTTGAAGCGGGTATAAAAAGCCTCCAGTATCCGCTTACACGTGAATCTTTTTTGGGGTAGGATATTAAAATTCATGCAAAAAAAAAAAATCGGTGTTGCGCTTATACATGAAGTCGGCTTAAACATGAGCATATAGGATGAATAAATTATGACTTTTGGTTTGTGAAGTTTAAATAACAAAACCTGTATTAGGTCTCACGTCACAGAAAGCCCTGACAGAAAAAGACAATTAAGCTTTCTCGCAATGTCGTCCCGTGGTTTAAAAATATAGCACCCATATGATCGTTCCCAAATTAAAAAAGCAATATGCGTGGACTTCCTGTCAAAAGTCACCTAGTCTTTATTAAGACTTTTGCAATGTAGTCTAGTAGGCATAACTTTCACCATTAAAAATAGTAGGATATCTACTCAAGCAAGTGCACTTATTTGATAATGTTTTTATAGCAATGAAATATATACACTCCCGATCAAAAATTTAAGACCACTTAAAAATCTTTAAAAAGAATTTTTTTTTTTGCAGATAGATTTTAAACTCCTTCCACTTAAGGTTACCAATACTACAATCTAAAAGGTTATGGAAACAAAAAGCTACATTCCAAACACTTTATTTAGAAATTTACATTTTTATAAAATGAGGCGATTTACACATGATCAAAATTATAAGACCAGAGACAAAAATTCTATGCAATTCTACAAAAAGTGTATGAAATATTTAACAACCAAATTTAATAATGAAGTCTACCTACACTGCTTTTAATGACTTCAAAAATTCTGTCGGGCATGCTAGAAATAAGCGTTTCCATTAAGGTGCGGGGGATGTTGCTCCAGCTTCTGAAGATGGCTTCACAAAGTTCATTTTTTGTTGAATATTGTTTGCCATTTTGATAAACATCTCTTGTCATCCATCCTCAAACATTTTCAATTGGGTTCAAGCCCGGTGAGCATGCAGGATGTCCCAAGAGATGGACCACATTTTCTTGTAGAACGGTCAAGGTCCGTCTTGCAGCATGGATTGCAGCATTATCCTGTTGGAATAACCATCCATCCACACACAAACGATGGCCCTCCATCATCGAAGATGCTTTTTGTAGCATGTTAACACAAGCAGCCGCTCTCTGACGACCCTGCATCACCTGGAGCTCCATCGTCCCTCTGTAAGAAAAGGCACCCCATACCATTAGGGACCCTCCACCACTATGACGTGTGGAGAAAATTTCAGGAAGCATGTTTTTGTTATACCAATATCGTTGGAAGCCATCAAGACCATCTAGATTGAATTTTTTCTCATCAGAAAACAGGACTTTCTTCCACATCTCAACGTCCCATGTTTGGTATTCACGACCAAACTTTAAGCGGTCCAACTTGTGACGTGAAAGCAGCCGAGGAATTTGTTTACGCTTTTTATTTACCATGCCTTTTTGTCTTAAGTGTCGTCTGATGGTTACGTGACTGCAATCAGCATCTGTGACTGCCTTAATTTGACTAGAAGAAAGTCCCCCATCTTTCATAACAACCCGTCTTATTCTCTTACTCAATGCAGGTGACATTTTTGGAGGCCTACCAGAGTATTTTGCTTTTCAATAATTCTCACTGTTCTTTAGAAAGTTGCAAATCACAGTTTTACTGCGATTTACCTTAGCTGCGATTGCCCGCTGTGACAAATCTTGCTTATGGAATTCTAGAATTCGAGAACGCTCAACTTCGATAAGTTTGCTTGCTTTAGGCATGGTAACATTTCTACGCAATGATTGCTAATCTAACTGAACTAAAAACATTGGAATTTCCATAGATCTAACAATTTATACCCCTGGTCTTATAATTTTGGTCATGTGTAAATCGCCTCATTTTATAAAAATGTAAATTTCTAAATAAAATATTTGTAATGTAGCTTTTTGTTTCCATAACCTTTTAGATTGTAGTATTGGTAACCTTAAGTGGGAGGAGTTTAAAATCTATCTGTAAAAAAAAAATTCTTTTTAAAGATTTTTAAGTGCTCTTAAATTTTTGATCAGGAGTGTATGCAGATAGATAGATAGATAGATAGAGAGAGAGAGAGAGAGAGAGAGAGGACTATACGTAGCGAGAGAGAGAGAGTATTAGCTATGTTTGAATGACACCTGTATCATAGAATTTGTGCTCTAACCGGTAAAGAATAAAGCCTTACGACCACATCCTCGTCGAAACATCGGTTCTCATATGACAAACGAAGTTAAGTTAAGCAACATCGAGTACCTAGATAGTTGACTGCTTGACAATATCATGTGCTGTAAGCTTTGATGTGCGGATGGTGTAATGATTAACAGCTGAGAATTGTTAAGCGTAGAGCTGAGTTCCAATTGCGGTCGGGTCCCTTACAGCTGTCTACGCGCATATATGTAAGAATCTACCTCTCATTCCCCAACTGTGTTTAAATAGTAATACTTATACTCAGGTAAGTGTCTTACGTGATAAACGCTTGGGCGATCATGTCTCGAAAGAGACACGACTTACTGAACAGATGATTATCCCGCAGTAGGTTGTCATTGCTTTCTGCGGTAGACTGGTTGCCGACCAAGGCTATAGAACCCAATCTGTGCTGTTATTTAACCCATAACTGAAGGGAAGAGATGGATTAATACATTTCCCAAGGGTATTTGCGCGTAAGTGAAAGCAATGAATTCAACTAGAATTCGAACTCGGCTCTCCGATTTCTCGTTCCGAGTCGTTATCCACTGCACCACAACGCACATCCAATACTTATACTACTTAACCATTATTATAGCAAATAAAATTAAATAAAATAAAATTGCAATTTAAAAATATTTTCTGGCTTTAAATAAGCTGAAAAGAGTTTAGAAACCGGACAAAAGAAATCAATCAATCAATCAAGCTAACCTTTAAATCATTGCCGGTTTAAGACTAGCGCTCAAGAATAAAGGAGGTGATTTTTTTATATTTTGGATTGTGATAAAAAGTAACAGAAAGTAGATGTATGAAAAAAACGACCAATGGCTGATAAGTTTTCGACCACTATTCTTTTATGTGAAAACTAGCAGTATAGCCGGCGTTGCTCGGGTGTAATGAAAGCGTTTATACTAATCTATGGTCCTGGAGGTCAGACTTTGGACGTTGGCACGAAAGACTAAAAATCCAGTTAAAGCGAAACCGTAGACTGAAAAAAATTAATGGATGCAAGTCAAATTTTGATTTTGATTTTGTGGTATCGATATCAAATAAGTTTTTGTTCGTCGTAAACTGAATTTTGAAGGCTAAATAAGTTCTCTGAGTAAATGGTATGCTGGCTGAGACTAAGAACTACACATATAGCTATTTAGAGCCAAACCCGAAGCAAAAACTAAAATAAAAGGGCTGAAAAAAAAATACAGACATACAGGCAGATAAACAGACAGACACACACACACACACACGCACGCACACACACACACACACACACACACACACACACACACACACACACACAAACACCTTGTTTTTTTTATATATATATGTATATTATCGATTTTCTGCACTATTGTAAGAACTGCAACCTTGAAACATATGAATATCGTTTCTTATGTCTTTGTCTATGAGTGTATGAAATTTGATTAAAATCGGACCACTCCTTCTATAACCCGATTTTTTCGATTATCGGTTTTCGATGTTTATCGGGGGTATCTCGACACAAAACCTATCTAAGAACACTCGTAGACGCTTATGTAAATTTTAGACGCTTGTGTAAATTTTCAAGAAAATTGGTTCAGCCGTTTCGGTGTCTATAGGTAACGGACACACACACAGACAGACACACACACACACAGACAAAGTTCTATTTATAAATAAGTTTAGATTTAGATAATAGATAGATAGCAACAAAAGCAAAATCAAAAAGATAAAAAAAGAACTTCACATCAATGGCAAATTTCCAGTCTTTGTCTTTGTGTACAACTCATTAGATATTATTTATTTTGCTTGATTTATTTTTAATAACGAAAAAAGTGTTTTATGTTTAATCGGTCAATAATTTATGGACGATAGTCGAAAGAAAAGTTGAAAACTTTTTTGGAGTCTTTCTTCATACGTTGCAGTTTTAAAGAATAAAAAAAATGTAATTCTGTAGAATATAACCATAGAAAGTGATAACATTAAAAACGAAGAACACCTGGTTTAAATGAAAGTTTGTTCGTTTTTTTGTTTTTTTACAGTATTTCAATGGTGGAGGAGTTTCACGGATTTTGATGACAGTGACAAAAAAGCGAAGGGTAATTAATAAACTGTTTTTGGCTCAAAAGAAAAATTAATTTATTCATTGAAAGTATTTTACTATATATATTCCCCTCTCTCTCTCTCTCTCTCTCTCTCTCTCTCTCAATCTGTCTCTCTATCTGATTATCTTTTTATCTTTCTATCTATCTCTATCTCTATTTCTTTGTCTAACTCTATCTCTTGTTTTCTTTCTCTCAAAATCCTGCGAGGACATAACTTTTCGACAGGCTAATCCATTCTTTCTCGAGACTGACGGATGCCACACACACACACACACACACATACGCACACACACACACACACACATATATATAAATGTGTGTGCAGATGACACTATATATCTATATATATTATGACCTTAAATAAGAAATCACTACTTTTCAACAGATAGCGTTGCCAGAACTGCGTGCGTGTAGTTTCAGATTATAACGTATCTACAAGGAAGTATTACAAGCAAGCTTAAAATTCACTGTATGTCATTTCGCTGAAGTGTAAACAACTTTGTTTATCATAGCGTTAAACATCTCAGACATTGTGCCAAAAAATTTATTTGTGAGGAATTTTACTGCACTACTTCATTCAAAAGAAATCAGTCTGGAGACGTCTAACGGCGTCTTGTCACGTATAAACACATGCTTCAACGGCAGAGAAGGAAAGGTTTTTTGCATCGTATAGTAACTAGCGATGAAAAATGGATACACTACGATAACCCTACGTATAGAAGATCGTGGGTTAAGGCCGGTCATGCCTCATCATCGGCGGCAAAGCCGAATATCCATGGTTCAAAACTTCTGTTCTGCATTTGGTGGGATCAGCTGCGTATACTTTATTATGAGTAGCTCAAACAGGCCAAAACCATCGCGGGAGACCGTTATTAAATCTGTTGTATTTGAGCCGAGCATTGAAAAAAAACCCCACCAATATACGAAGAGACACGACAAAATGATTTGTAACGAATGCCAACAATTTATAATGCAGTCATCAAGGCTAACGGGAAACATTTTGACGAAAGTAAAATCTAATGAAAAAATGTTTTCGCTTTTTTTGTCATCATAAAATTTCTAATAAAAAATTATGTCTATATTTCTGAGATGAGGTTTGGTAATTACTTACACTACTTTCATTGTTGTCCTTATCTTTGCTGTCATATTAAAGATGAGTTCAATAAAAAGCAATCAAATAAATCAAACACTTGCAAATAATTCAACATTAAAAAGTAAATCAACACAACAAAGTCTAAAAATATTTAATGAACTGTAGAACCACTACCTACCACAATATCAAATTACCCTAAACACCATAAAAATATGAAAAAAAAGAGAGACAAATGCAGCTGAAGTTCAGCCCTGACGAGTGAAGACATCATAACGGCATCTTCAGGAAGCTTCGAAATTGGTATGACTCTACTCAGTTAAATGACAAACTTCTCCACATTAATCTCACACACACACACACACACACACACACACACACACACACACACACACACACACATATTTATATATATTGTTGAATTAAGGATTTTACTTAGTTTCAATTTTTACTCTTCAGGACAATCGTTTATATATATACCCCAATAAAAGAAATAATCAAAATTAAACGAAGAAGCAACCGGCCCAAAAACAAAGCAACACATACCAAACCCTAAACCAAATAACAACATCCACGGCGGCATCAGGCTACATCCAGACAAGATAAATAGGAAAGCCTATCCTGAAATTAGCCACCCCGCCGAACACCTAACCCTAAGACGTTAATAAGGTCAACAGAATCCAAATTACAACCCAACCCCATTTTTACCATAAATAAAATAAATCCACCACAAATAAACGGTCTTTTCAACCAGATAATATTCATACCAACTTGATCACCCGAAGAAGAAGCGGCCAAGACACATGGTCAGCTTCGAAACGCGAAAATTTTTGTGTAGTGATACAATGAATTTATAAACCATTGTAACAACTATTACAATATATATATATGTGTGTGTGTGTGTGTGTGTGTGTGTGTGTGTGTGTGTGTGTGTGTGTGTGTGTGTGTATAAACTTTTCATGCATATTTTTACTCTTCAGTGCGCAGTTTCTTTTGCATTCTGACAATGAAATAACCAGCAAGGTCACCCGGATTCATTTTTTTTCCTAATTCTTTTTTTTTTTTGCTAGTGTTTACCTTATTCTTCCCTATTCCAATCACACACGCTTTTCCCAACCCCCAGTCTCTCTCTCTCTCTCTCTCAATTCATTTTAGAACTACTTTTGATCTATTGGATTTAATTCTCTTTCCCAGTTTGCTTATTTTTATATTTTAATATCATATTGTTTATTTTTAAAATAAGCCATTAAATAAACTAGTCTTAGCAGTAATTGTATATATCTGTGTGTGTGTGTGTGTGTGTGTTCGTTGTATGTGTGTGAATGTGAGGGGAAATATAAAAAACGAGACTAAAAGAGACAAAGATAAATAGCAAAGCATAGATATATATAGACATATGTAGAGAGAAAGCGAGAAAATGTTATATTGACATAAAGGTAAAATTGTCTGGAATAGATAGATATTGAGATAGATAAGAAGGAAGAAAGGAAAGAAGGAAGGAAAGAAGGATGCAACAAATTAACTGATTTGTTTCCTTACAGCTTTTCATCTTTTTCTGGGTTATTTAAAGCCAGGAAATATTTTGTGATTATAAAGATTTTGGGTTAATAATAATAATTTACTGATACAAGTCTGATTAATTAACTGCTGTGTGGAAGGAGTAGATTCAGACATTTCCCAACGGTATCTGCGCGTTTGTGAATGTAACCATCCCAACTGGAACTGGAACACGTATTCCCGATTTCCAAATTCTGATCTGCTGTACCCTCTGCACATGTAAGGTAAAATACAACTGCTATTTCTAACCAGTCACCCATCTACTCACACTTTACTTTGATCTTCCAATTTGATATGACTATATATATATATATATATATATATATATATATATATATATATATATAGTACCAGTATAGCCCGGCGTTGCTCGGGTGTAATGAAAGCTTTAAAATTAATCCATGTTCCTGGAGCTCAGACTCTTTGGACATTGGCACAAAAGACTAAAAAGCAAAAGTTGTTTCCAGTTAAAGCGAAACCGTAGACTGAAAGAAAAATGAATGGATGTAAATCAAAGTTTTTTTCGTCGTAAACTGAATTTTGAAGGCTAAATAAGTCCTCTGAATAAATGGTATCATGGCTGAGACTAAGAACTACAATTATACCTACTTAGAGCCAAACCCGAAGCAAAAACTAAAATAAAAGGACTGAAAAGATACAGACATACAGGCAGATAAACAGACACACACACAAACATCTTGCCTTTTATATATATATATTATTGATTTTCTGCACTATTGTAATAACTGCAACCTTGAAACTACAGAATATCGTTTCTTATGTATTTGTCTATAAGTGTATGAAATTTGATTAAAATCGGACCACTCCTTCTATAACCCAATTTTTTCGATTATCGATTTTCAATATTTATCGGAGCTACCTCGACACAAGACCTAGCTAAGAACACTCGCAGCCGCTTATAGTATAACTGTGCAAATTTTCAAGAAAATCGGTTCAGCCGTTTCGGAGTCAATAGTTAACGGACACACAGACACACACACACACATACACACCGACAAAGTTCCATTTATATATATATATATATATATATATATATTAATTATACTTTAGAACATGTACAAACTGCAAACTACTACAAAATTGTACATTTTGTTTCGACATTGAAAGAATAATGTCTCATCAGGTAGTTAATAATGATGATAGTAAACGTTTTATTAAAACAATTAAAAAAAACACCGCCTGCTTCTTGGAATTTTCTTTTAATAACACTTTTTTAATTATTTCAATAAAGTTTTTTTAATTACCATCATTATTAACGTCCAAATTAGATTTTGTTCGTTTAATGTTGAAACAAAATGTACAATTTTGTAGTAGTCTCTAGTTTGTACATGTTCTAAAGTATATTTAATAATAAATATTCATTGCTCTAATATTATATTCAGTATTGTTTTAAATTAATATTTTGAGCGTTGCAATTATTTTTTTCATTCCTTATTCATTTGATTATATATATATATATATATATATATATATATATATATATATATATATGTCAGTAAAATAGTTGCGAGTTGAACCAGCAGTCAGTAGATCAAAAAGTGCTCAATGTACAATCAAAATAAATGATCTGAAGATGCAGATCTAACAGTTGTTAGAAGTGTTGGACAAGTTACAATCAAGTTACGATAGTCTCTTCTGTGTAGGCAAAAAGAGAATTTCAGCAGTCTCCTTCTTCTCTTGGCGAAATGCTAATGATTCTTCATTATTTTTCCATTTCTGGTGCTTGTTCAGTTTAGTAATCAATTTAATTCGCTTCACGTTATACAAATTACATGAGTGGACTGAAAAGTTCGCAGGATGACTATGAAAGAGTGATGCTAGAACTATGAAATCATTTATACGTTAATTTTAACTGTTGATATTAATAACCGCATAAAAACATTAGAATAATCAAGAACCTCTACCAACAGCAAACTGCATTCATACAGATAGAAGTGAGTTCAGTAGATATAGAAAAATAGACAAGGAAGTGTCTTCTCACCGGACTTATTTAACCTATACAGTGAGGCAATTCTGAGAGAATTAGATGTCCAGCCAGGATTCAGTGTTGGTGATCACAATCTTATGCGTTGTGGTGAATTAGATGTCGGCTCGGAACGAGAAGTCGGAAAGCCGAGTTCAAATTCCAGTTGAATTCCTTGCATTCACTTACACACAAATACCCTTGGGAAACTTATTAATCCATCTCTTCTCTTAAATAACAGTATAGATTGGGATCTATAGACTTGGCTGGCAACCAGTCTACCGCAGAAAGTAATGGCAGCCTAGTGCGGGATAATCTTCTGCCCAGTCAGTCATGTCTCTTTCGAGACATGATCGTCCAAGCATTTATCACGTATGGCACTTAACTGACTGACTGATATGCAAATGGCAGTAGTGATAACAGACACGACAAAAAATTACAAAGGTTTCTACTGAAGGTAATGAGGAAAAGCGAGAAGAAAAGACTAAACAAAAACTGTAAGACGACAGAATTCATGGTTATTAGTAAAAGGATAAACCCAAAATGGAAATGGGTTAATCGATGATACCAAGATCAACTATGGATATAGTTTACGGCATGTCACGTTGAATACACAGGTTCTCGTTCGATCACCGACGTTAAGCAACGTGAGCCTGATCAGTACTTAGATGGATGACTGCTTGGGAATACCAGGCGCTGTAAGCGTTCAGTGACGGACGTGCGTTGTGGTGCAGTGGATGTCGGCTTGGAAGGAGAAATCGGTGAGCCGAGTTCCAATTCCATTTGAGTACCCTGCATTCACTTCAGCACTGGTACCCTTGGGAAAGGTATTAATTCGTCACTTCTCTCCAGTTATGGGTTAAATAACAGGATGGGGCCTGGAAGGCAACTCATCCAGTGTTGGTGTCACAATAAAAACACCCTTGGTAGCCCTGGCGAAGCATCAAGTATTCAGCTATTTGACAAGATTATGAATTTCGCTATAAACTGCGCCAGGGTTCCAAATGCACAGGGAATACTGGAGAGGTGCAGTGATTTCTGTCTCGGCCAAGACCGCAGGACGACGACGATGCATAATAATTTAAATATCTCGGAAGTGTTCTAACAGCAAACATAAAATGTGACACTGCAATCCGAAGACGCTTGGGAGATGCAAAAATGCATTTAAAAAGTTAAGCAGATTATTAAGAGATAGAAAAACTTCGTTAGGAACGCAAAAAAGACAACTGAACTGTTACATTATATCTGTCTAATTATAAAAGAATGAAATATGGACAACTTCATCAAAGATGAAGAAGACACTTGAAGCAACAGAACTGTGGTTCTACAGAAGGATGCTGAGGCTACCATGGATCAAACATGTGAGCATCAACGAAGTTTTAGAGAAAATAGAAACAAAAAGGAAACTTATACTTTAAGTATCTTCTTCTTCTTCTTCTATGTGCCCTGTCCCTTCAGGACGTAGGCGATCATGGTTCTCCACGTCTCGCTATCCCTTCTGGCTCTTAGTATGTTTACTCCTGTTACTCCTGGCAACCCCCGTTCCGTCATCCACCTGATCAGGCCCTGCAAGCAAATATGTTATCCGCTGCCTTCTTCCGTCTCTCTTTCCTTCTATCTGGCCACTCAGTATCAGGTTCTCCAAGCTCTCCTTCCTCATTGCGTGTCCCAGGAACTTCAGTTGTCTTTTCGTGATGCTAAGTATTAATTTCCTTTTTGTTGCCATTCTTTCCAACACCTCATCGTTGTTTGCATGCTCAGTCCACGATATCCGCAGCATCAATTTTCCTTTTTGGATTAGTCTGTCACTTAGCTAAGCAAAGCTTTTCAGTCATGCTGTTTTCTAAGTTTCGTGAAGACATTATCAGGAAGGGACAAATGAAATCTCGGGCGCACATAGTAAGAAAAGTAGGCCTTCGAAAATTTGTTACTAAAGAGACGGATAGTAGGAAAGAGTGAGCGACAGAAGAAAAAAAATGAATGACATATTTGACGAGCCTGAGAAAATGATTGGAGGAATAGAATTTAGAAATAACAAAAAGACAGAATTTATCTAGAACTGCACTGGACAGGAAATTAGGGAGCGCCATCCTAGCCTACGTCCCGAGGTTACACGTCACATAAAGAGAGACTGTTTCTTTACATGTAAACTGATATCTGACAGTTCAAGAAAAAATTCAAAAGTAAAAAAAGAGACTAATCGAGAAAATAGACAATTGTGGGGTTATGTACCTGCAGAAAATGAGTTTAGCCTCCAAAGACATTCAGACATTTATACTGACATAGTTACTACCATAAGACATGACGTCCCAGCATTTATTTAAATACATTTTCTTTTTTGTTATATATATATATTAATCTGGAGTAGTTTGTCACTTAACTGAACAGAGCCATTTCAGTCATGCCGAATTCTAAGTTTCCTGAAGGGATTATAGTAATGTCTTCAGTCTTCGGGGATCCTGTTTCCTCTGCTTCAAGTATATATATATATATATATATATATATATATATATATATATAGAGAGAGAGAGAGAGAGAGAGAGAGAGAGAGAGATAGATAGATAGATAGATAGATAGATATAGAACAGACTGAGATAGATAGATAGATAGATAGATAGATAGATAGATAGATAGATAGATAGATATGATAGATGAGATAGATAGATAGATAGATAGATAGATAGATAGATAGATAGATATGATAGATAGATAGATAGATAGATAGATATGACAGACTGAGATAGATAGATAGATAGATAGATAGATAGATAGATAGATAGATAGATAGATAGATATGAACAGGCTGAGGTAGACAGAGAGATAGCTCTCAGTGATATGTACTAATTGCTTATAATGTCAGAATGAATGAGAGAAACAAGGAGAAGTGACACAGGATCAGATGTAGATAGAGAATACTTGCAGGTTTAACTAATTTATTAAGGGTGTGAAGAGCAAGGACGTTTGACTCACTGAAATTTCAACTTTCTCAAACGTTGTCTCCCTAGTTTGCACAATCCACTAAGCCGAGGTAAAATCTGAATGGCAAACGTTACGTACACATTTTGAGCATTCGCTCTTCTGTTACGAACAAAATAAAGAAACACAGCAGGGATGAAAATTAGAAAGGAAAAAAATAATTTTATTCTATTTATTTATTGCTTCATGTCTGAACTGTTCTATTCAAAAGAGATGTAGAAGTTACATTGATTTTTTTTTTTTTCAGTGGGGTAAACTCAGTTACATGAACATTTTTTATTTACTGTTCAGGTTATCTCTTTCTTCTCTGATGATTCGATATTTACGTCTGTCTGCAACTCTGGGGCCTATCTATAAAAGGTCGACAATATTTTCTTATTTCGTCTTTTCTCGTGATTGATAAGTGCTACACATGCTTATAAACACTTCCTGCTTGAACTTAATGAAGTTGGGTCCGGACGACGGGTTAAAAACTTACCTCTGTGAGCCAAAGATTATGAAGTAAAAATAATCTAAAGCATAAATAAAATGTTTTTTTTATTTTTATTTAAGCTTCATAAAATTGAAAATTGTGCTTCCACTACGACTTCATAATATCCCAAAGAAATTGAAAAGCCCATCTCTGTTATTAAATTCTTATAGAGATATATAAAAATGTTACACCCAAAATATAAAGGTATGGATTCATATTGCGTTATATTTTTATTTTACCTGTGTGTATCCAATACAAGCTCCAAGAGCCACTCAATGCAGGGTGTTACTGAAGGAGATACAGAAAAATGTTACACCCAAAATATAAAAGTGTGGGTTCATATTACGTTATATTTTTATTTCACTTGTGTGTATCCAATACAAGCTCCAAGAGCCACTCAAGGCAGGGTGTTACTGAAGAAGATACAGAAAAATGTTACACCCAAAATATAAAAGTATGAGTTCATATTGCGTTATATTTTTATTTCACTTGTGTGTATCAAATACAATCTCCAAGAGCCACTCAAGGCAGTGTGTTACTGAAGAAGATACAGAAAAATGTTACACACAAAATATAAAAGTATGGGTTCATATTGCGTTATATTTTTATTCTACCTGTGTGCATCTAATTTCAAGCTCCAAGAGCCACTCAAGGCAGAGGGTTACCGAAGTAGTTTATTGTGAGAACAGTAAGAGAAAGAGGTAAAAGTAGATGATCCGTTTATTTTAAACATTATATATATTTTCTTCTACCGGTTTGAAGATTCGGGAACATTTCTTCATCTCTAATTATTTGTAGGGGGGGTAATTTTATTGCACATTCAGTTGGGTTTCCGGTTGCTTGTTAATTATATTTCAATTATCTAAAATCTCAATAAGGGTTCAGTTAACATCCGGTTCACACTCCTCCTCGGTCTTTTGTACAGAAGTAGAGCTTTATTTCGCGTTTCCTGTTTAGGATTGGGATTCCGGTTAGTGATAAATACTACTTCGACTTTATACTTCTGCCTAAACTTCGAAAATTTATTTACGATTAATTTACGTTTTTCTCCCTCAACAGTTGTAGATACCCTCGCCTATTATCCGGTTCACACGCCTCCCCGGTCTTCTGAGCACGATGGTTATCTCTTTTCCTGTTTAGGTTTGATTTTCCAGTTCCTTCTAAAGTATTTTCCTTATATTTCAGTTTCCCTTGCATCTTAGAGGTTTTATCAGTCAGTCAGTTAAGTGCCATACGCGATACACGCTTGGGCGATCATGTCTCGAAAGAGACATGACTGACTGGGCAGAAGATTATCCCGCAGTAGGTTGCCATTGCTTTCTGCGGTAGACTCGTTGCCGACCAAAGCTATAGAACCCAATCTGTCCTGCTATTTAACCCATAACTGGAAGGAAGAGACGGATTAATACATTTCCCAAGGGTATTTGCGCGTAAGTGAATACAATGGATTCAACTGGAATTCGAACTCGGCTCCTCGGTTTCTCGTTCCGAGCCGATATCCACTGTACCACACCAATATAGTAGTACGCTTAAATTCACGTGTACGGGACATCAGGGATAAAAAGCTCGTCAGTGCAGTTGCCATGAAAATATTTATAGAAAGATAAAGGGAAGCCACGTCACGTTGGTGAGAAAGTGACTGAACTCGAGATGTCAAGTAAGGATCGATTACATTGCAGATCCATCTTTGGATTTTGTCAAGAACATCGAGATGAATAGCAGGAGCACCCAACCATAAATAGCAACCGTATTCAATGCTCGGAAAAATGGTTGATTTATAAATGTGCAAGATATATTCTGACGAGAAAATAGGTTGCTATTGCTTTCTGCGGTAGACTGGTTGCCAGCCAAGGCTATAGAACACAATCTGTCCTGTTATTTAACCCATAACTGGAAGGAAGAGACGGATTAATACCTTTTCCAAGGGTATTTGCGCGTAAGTGAATGCAAGAAATTCAACTGGAATTCGAACTCGGCTCGCCGATTTTTCGTTCCGAGCCGATATCCACTTCACCACAACGCACATCCTGAGGATTTATCACTTTAAATAAAAAAAACTGCCTCTTGTACTTTTTTTTCTTTCCCAACAATCCATGTGAAAATGAAACTTTCGTTTTTCTCTTTCTTGGGTTTAGTGACGAATATCACTAACATGCCACTTGATTATTGGGACCTCGGATCTATAGGGGGATTGAAAGATGACTATCTATTTTAGATATGAATGGCCAGCCGAAATTCCTGACTTAAAACACGGCGACGTTTTTTCTTTTGCCAAAGTAAGAGTTTTGAAGAACTTGATGGGCGAATACAAGAAGTTATGTCTTTTATACCAAAAGAATTATTTGTGAAATCGACGTGATTCCTTGTCAGTCCAAGAAGCTGGTAGCAAAATCTAGTGTCTATATCAAATTTTAAGTGAAACCCCCTGCCAAGCGATTTTTTCTCATAGCCATTTCTTGTAAAAATTGTGTATAATAAATGAATTGCAAGTGTGTGCGTTGTGGCGCAGTGGATATCAGCTCGGTTCGAGAAGCCGAGTTCGAATTCCAGTTAAATTTCTTCCATTTACTTACGCGCAAATTACAATTGGGAAAGGTATTAATCCGTCTTTCTTCTCCAGTTATGGGTTAAATAACAGGAAAGATTGAGTTCTTTAGCCTTCTTCGACAACTAGTCTACCGCAGAAAGTAATGGCAACCTACAGCTGGATAATCTTCTGCCGAGTCTATCATGTTAGGAAAGAGACATGATCGCGTATGGCGCTTAACTGACTGACTAAAGTATTTTAAAATACTTCCTTTTCAATCATCCTGTATTTGTGGTCGGTCAGTTTGATATCTTTTGTCACCGGCGACAGACTAATCTGCTATGGATTTCTATAAATGACATATTTCTTAACTTCAGAAATAAAAAAATTATAGAACGTCAGTGCCATTTTAGTATTCTTTAATACCGCATGGGGTAGCAACTGTCTGGAAAGTTTGACGTAAAAATGAAAAGGTTCCTCCGTGTGCTTCACATATAGAATAGACAAGACATACGCCTCCCGTGTAAAAGAAGAAATGTCTTCCTGTTTAACACGACAAGACAGTTTCGCCATCTTTGATCTGTTTAGTAATAAACAGTCAACATTGAAATTTATTCTGTAGGTTTCTTTTCAACAGAAGTTTTTTTAGATGTACGTTGTGGTGTAATGGATCAGTCAGTTAGGTGCCATACGTGATACACGCTTGGGCGATCATGTCTCTAAAGAGACATACCTGACTAGATAGATTTTCTCGCGGTAGGTAGCTATTGCTTTTTGCAGTAAACTGGTCGACAACCAAGGCTATAGAACACAATCCGTCCTGCTATTCAACCTATAACTGGATGGATGGAAAAGCGACGTATTTATACAATTTCAAAGGGTATTTGTCCGTAAGCGACTGCAAAGAATTCGAACTCTGCACTCCAATTTCTTGTTCAGAGCCGATATCCACTGCACCACAACGCACATCCCTTTTTTAATGGATTTCGGCTCGAAATCATAAATTTGTTGTATCGCCGAAGTGGCAGAACGATACCGAGAAGACGTGTGCTAAGTATATACAGCACAACACCCGTAATAAGGAATATTAATAAAAATAAGACAAACACCAGAAGAAAGAGCAAATAATTGTAGAAGAGAGATGTTAAATCGTTATAGTTGCAGAGAGCATTGTCCAATAGTAAATGTCAATGACGCTCCGAATTCTGGGATTTACAACTTTCCTCACCAAGGCTGCTGTGACACAAGGTCAGGTAGAGTAGGGATTATGTGCCCCAAATTTCCGCAAAAATTATCTCGTAGACCCAGCTTAAGGCTGGGTAGAGCTCTTGTCTATTCACCCTAGACGAATCTCTGCTCTTCGGCTGAGCCCTGCCTGGGTCCCTCTCCGCTCGAAAGTAGAAAGTTGACAAAAAGAGAGTTTTGATCACGTGGCAATGACACTCAGAACTGTAATACTGACTTTTATTAGTCATTTTTTTATATATAGCTGCCTTGGTCCACAGACCATTGCATTCTTTAGAGCACATGAGAGGTATTAGCTGTTCTACAACAAAATCAAAGAGACGAGTTCGAATTCTAGTTGAATTCCCTGTATTCTCTTACGCGTAAATATCATTGGGAAAGGTAATAATACATATCTTCTCCTTACAGCTGTGGGTTAAATAGCAGGACGGATTGGGTTCTATAGACTTGGTTGGCAACGAGTCTATCGAAGAAAGAAATGGCAACATACTGCAGGAAAATATTCCGCTTTTCAGTCATAGATCGAAGCAGACATGTTTGTTCAAGTGTATATCACGTATTGCACGTAATTGACTGACTGATATTTTCAAGCTTAGTATAATTAATAATGTTAGAACATTTTCCACAGGCGAGATGGGGTAGCACTAATGAAACCAAGTCTGAGAGTTACGGCTTTTGAGGGATATAATATTCTGCATACATGTGGCTTACAAACACTTTGAACATATTTTTATTCATAAATGCAAATCTTCTACTGTATATACAGGGTGCGATGGATGAATTGTCGTCTAAATTACTGAAAAATGTAAATAAAACTGGCATTTCAGTTTAACAGAAATATTTACGAAAATTTTCCAGAAAGTATGATTTCTGCGAATTTTTTTCGGCTATTCCAATGGAAATTAGGCACAGAACGCGAACGAAAGCAGGAAATCGGGTTCGGACTTTCTGAGTATAAACCAGTCTTTTCTCCCAAAATTAACAAAACAAAATTAACAAAATAAACAAACAGATTTCTACTGCGTTCATTCAGATGTTTTCTTCGTTTTTCTTCCTTTCTTCCTTTCTTTCTTTCTTTCTTTCTTTCTTTCTTTCTTCGTGAATTCTTTAGTTTGATTTCTGACAAAAACATTTTTCCTTGCTTGGATTTTCACTATGATTGCACGGATTGGCCCGGACCCGTACCCGGTGTGCCCCGTAGTCAGATACGGCCATGGAAGTACTAAAAAATCGCCATTGTTTTCAATCACGGCCTCCAGGCGATTTGGGAAACTTTATCGTCTCTTATTGACGATCTCTTTGTTTAAGTTGGTGTAGATTGCAATAATCCTTGCGTTCACGTCACTTTTTATGTTACAAGGAGTTTCGTTGGTCTTTGACTCAAATGCGCCTAACGCATAATAATCAAAGAGGTGATTTAGTAGGACAGATCTAAGGGGTGATGTGGTCGCAGAAATTGTCTGACAGTCATGACTCGATACTCTTGCTTTTATAGCATAGCGTAGAGATCTTTGTCAAACACAGAGTCGACTAGCAGCCACCATCGTTACACAGCGTAGTATTACCACTTCAAGGCACTAGATGTAGGCCTCTCTGTTGAGTCTGAGGTCCCGTGTGATGATGAATAGAGATGAATGGAGATGAATGGAGATGAATGAAGGTATAACGTAAGCCATCACTAGCGAACACTCTAAACATCCAATTGTTACTGAATTCTCTGCACTGTTCTCAGATTGACACCCAAACACTCTGAAATGTTCGCAATGGAAATTCCAGTGTGAATGCCAAGCAGTACAGCATGTTGTTTCCAAAATGAGTGAATTGCGTTATGCCCAACTGATCCTACAATACCGCGCAGTTGATAGAATCCAAAACAAACAACACGCATGAGCGAAATTAAAAATATAAAATATATGCTCATACGTGCGTGTATACTTATATACATATTTAATAACATCCACATACACACACACACACACACACACACACACATATATATATATATATGACTGTGCGTGTACTTGTGTGTGTGTATATATATATATATACTAGCAGTATAGACCGCTGTTGCTCGGGTGTAATGAAAGCTTTAAAACTAATCCATGGTCCTGGAGCTCAGACTCTTTGGACATTGGCACGAAAGACTAAAAAGCAATAGTTGTTTCAAGTTAAAGCGAAACCGTAGACTGAAAGAAAAAGGAATGGATGTATGTCAAATTTTGATTTCCTGGTTTCAATATCAAATAACATTTTTTGAAGGCTAAATAAGTCCTCTGAGTAAATGGTATCATGGCTGAGACTAAGAACTACAATTATACCTACTTAGAGCCAAACCCGAAGCAAAAACTAAAATAAAAGGGCTGAAAAAAATAGACAGATAAACAGACACTCACACAAACATCTTGCGTTTTATATATATATATATATATATATATATATATATATATATATATATATATATATATATTATCGATTTTCTGAACTATTGTAATAACTGCAACCTTGAATCTTCTGAATATCGTTTCTTATGTCTTTGTCTATCAGTGTATCAAATTTGATTAAAATCGGACCATTCCTTCTATAACACGATTTTTTCGATTTTCACTATTTATTGGGGGTACCTCGACACAAAACCTAGCTAAGAACTACGAAATTATGGACGGTAATCAGAATGTCCGAATCATTATATATCATCGTTGGAGACTATTGAGAGAGAGTCATTTTCTTAGAAGTTCTCTAATAGCAGTGATTATTTACTTCACGCAGCTTGATAGTTTTGTATTTGATGATATTACAAATACTACTATTTATTTCCAATCTCCGTTTGGGTTATTACTTAATCTTTTAGGTTACAACATTATATATATATATATATATATATATATATATGGGTTTGGCTGTGCGTGTACTTGTGTGTATATATATATATATATAAATGTGTGTGTGCTTGTGAGTGTGTGTATGTGTGTACATATTATTTATCAAAATCCTCTGCTTAGACCAGACACCTCTGCCCTCTCGGAAATTCTGACCACGCCGAAGTTTCTGTCAACATCTCCTTCCACTCCACCCCTTCCCAAGAAACTCAGACCAACAGAATGTCCTACTGCTATCAAAGAGCAGACTGGGATTCGTTCCGTGACTTCCTCTGCGACGTCCCTTGGAACAATGTTTTTAGTCTTCCCATCGAAGACTGTACATCAGAGGTCTCCTCCTGGGTTAAGGCTGGCATCGATGCATTTATCCCTGCCAGGAAATTTCAGCTTTAATCCCATTCGTCTCACTGGTTCTCGCCCGCTTGCTCGGCCGCCATTGCCCACCGGAATCACTTCTTCCGGCTTTATCGTAACCACGTGTCGGACCAAAACAGGCGCGTTTTCGCCTCAGCTCGTAATAAGTGTAAAAAGATACTTAACGAAGCTAAGATGCTGTTTGCTGCCAGGATGAAGCAGCGCATAGCATCCTCCAAGTTTGGTACCAAAGATTACTGGCCCCCTGCAAACGCGTGCTTAGCAAGAGTAAGTCCTCAGTACCCCCACTAATAAACGAGTTTGAGTTCCTCACCTCCTCAGCGGACAAGGCTGAATGCTTTGCCCATAGATTCTCGACCAATTCGACTCTGGATTCGTCTGGAATCCATACCCCCGATTTCCCATCTAGAACTAAGGCCCAATTGAATGACGTCCATATCACGCCCTCACTGATTTCTATCATAATCTCAAAACTGGACCCTCACAAAGCGAGTGGTGGGGATGGAATCCCAATTATAGTTTTGAAGAATTGTGCCCCTGAACTCTCCTCTATCCTTTCTAAGCTCTACAACCTCTGCCTATCTTTTTCCTGCTTTCCTGCCTGTTGGAAGTCTTCTTCTGAGGTTCCAAGAACACTGGTGAGCAATCGGACCCCGCAAATTACCGCCCCACCAGCCTTCTTCCGATCTTCGGCAAAGTGTTCGAAGCCATTATCAATGCCGAGGTCGTTCAGCATCTCACAGCTCATGGGCTCCTCTCGGACAAACAGTATGGCTTCCGCTTCACCAGGTCCACTGCTGATATGTTAACGACCATCACCGAGTATATATACCAGACTCTCGACAAGAATGGTGAAGCCCGAACCGTCGCCTTGGATATCTCTAAAGCATTCGACAGAGTATGGCATGCCGGCCTTCTACGGAAACTGCGAAGCTATGGCATAACTGGACTTTTGTTGGACTTAATCCAGTCATTCCTCTCTAACCGCACACTGAAGGTGGTATTAAACGGACATGCGTCCCGGAACTACCCTACAAATGCAGGTGTACCCCAAGGCTCTATCTTAGGTCCTACGCTCTTTCTAATCTATATCAATGATCTCTCCGATGCCATAAGATCACAAGTAGGCATGTACGCCGATGATACCACAGTTTACTCTCGTCTCGATCAAAAATCTGGTGTTGGTGACAAGGCGAACCTCGCTGCCGAGCTTGAGAAGGACCTTCAATCCGTAGTGGATTGGGGTAAGAAATGGCTCGTAAAATTCAATTCTTCCAAAACGAAGCTGCTGTCAATTAACCACCACAGACAACCGCACCTCCCTCCCATTAGCATGGAACAAGTTTGCCTCCCAGAGAGTAAATCACTACGCTTGCTTGGCCTGACACTCTCAGCGGACCTCAAGTGGAATGACTACGTCGAATCCATTGGTAAATCCACTGCTATGAAAGTTGGCTCTCTATTTGACAAAATACGGCGAAGAATCTGTAATGTGATTGATACCGGCTCGGCTGACCGCCTTCAGTATCACTCTCACCGGCGTGACGTGGCTTCCCTGTGCCTCTTCTATAAATAATTTCATGGCTTCTGCTCTGACGAACTTAAATCACTGGTGCCCCCTAGATGTGAATTTGCGCGAGATACTAGATTGGCAACTAGGTCCCACCCTTTTACAGTGAAACCGATGAAATGTAACCGCAATTTCTACTCCAACAGCTTCTTTCCTCGCACTTCCAGCCTGTGGAATTCCCTACCACATGCTTGCTTCCCCGACGGCTACAACCTCCAGGAGTTTAAATGTAAGGTCAATAGACACCTCCTAACACACTAACTCACACCCACTCTCTCCAACTCTCTCCCTATGTACATGCTAAGTCGTCTGTCGCCCTCCTTCTGACATTTCCCATACCCAATCCCTCTATGTAACCCCCTGCGCTACAGTGGCAGTGGAATGCCTTGCTTGGGGTGACACGATTAAAAAAAAAAAAAACTGACCCCAGCCACTGCAATAATTCATTTTACCGTTCCTCCCCTTTTATTTCAGTTGTAGAATTTAAAGTAATTTTATCCCTTCAATAGTAAGACGATATTACTTTAAACGGAAAGTGTTTTGAAAAATCTTTTCTTTTTATTTTTTTCTTTATTTCCCTTTTCCCTCTTTTATTTCTCTTTTTCTTTCTCCTTTTAAAATTTTTTTGTCTCTATCCCTTTTTTTCCGCTCTCCTTTAGTTGGCGTTTCTTTTGACGGCTATCTGGCGTGAATTTTTCTTCCTTTTTTTTCTCCTATCTCCTCTTTAACTCTTTCCCTGTCTACCTCGCTGTTTTCTTTTTCCTCTTGTTTCTGTTTTCTCTTTCCCACACTTACATTACCGTTACACGCTTAATGTTTGTTTTCTTAACGTAGATGTAATCTAAAAGTCATTTTCAATGATCGACTTTTGTGTTCTTTTCATCGTCTCTCTTTTCTTTTTTTCCCTTCATTTCCCTACTCTCCTTATCAGTGTCTAGACGACAACCTTCTAATAAAATCTGCTCTCTCTCTTTTAACGCCCATCCCATTATTTTTTCTGCCCCGTCATGTCTGTCAGACAAATTCTGCGACTACATGACCCAAGATTTGTCTATCCAACCCTCCGAAATTGCACCCCCTTGATTATTATGTGTCGAAAGCAGTTGAGCGAGACTAATAAAACTACTCCTAGTAATATCAAACATGAATTGAAAGCAAGTTTTTTGGCAGAATTCACCAATTTAAACAGGGAGACCGTCCAGGAGAGATGCAAGAGATTCCGAAAACATCTGGTGGTTGAAGCCAATGACGATTTTATTGAATAACTTTACTCTTTAATATTTCAAATAGTTTTCGTGTAATTTTGGTAAATATATCTGTTAAAATGAGAAGTCAGTGTTATTTTCATTTTTCTGAAAAATAAACGACAGTTAGTCACACGCTTGAAATTAGTTCGAGACACATTGTTCAGATGTAAATCAGTCGGTCTTTCAGATAATGAATGCACTTTGTATGTTTACAATTGTGCATACGTCATAATTTCCCCACCCCACAAAAAAAGCAATTGTATAAAAATTAATCAGTATTGGTAAGTAATCTGTGCAAGTTTAAGGCAGATTCGTCAATTCTGGGAGTTCAAGAAAGACGAGAGGAAAAAAGTATGTCTGGTTTTAACATGAGGTTATAGTAGAATAGAAGTCTCTAAGGCGATCCAAAGAATGCGCCCCAAAAGTGAGAACACAGATGTATTAGTTAGTCACATGTTAATCTTTTTTCTTGGGATAATCTAATTAAATAGATTACGGCATTGCAGCGGTTCAAGTCTGGCGCTAGAAGAATGAAAGAAGAAGATTAGCAAGCGTCTGGTTTGATGATAAGCTTATCAGCATTGATTAGATTATGTATTCATTTCCCAATACTTTTAAGTGCTATGTTACCGGATGCTCGTGGCCTAGGGGTAGAATTGCCGACCGACGCTGATTCGATCGGGTTTCAATCCTGGGT